>PVLD010000346.1:141212-177259 GCA_004027595.1 Dinomys branickii | reverse complement strand
CTGTTTAAAAATGTTACTTAAATCTATTTCCATAAGGAAGCTAAGTTAGAACATCTAAAAATATGAATATTTTTAAGAGAACCCCTTGACAAACTTTGCTTCAGAAAAATATACAATGTGTCATATATGCAGAAACTAATGTCATACCAAAATGTACTGTGTATCAAGAAACTAATGTCATACCCCAAAAAAGTTCAACTTCAAAAAAACACTATTGGAAAAAGGGGATATATTCAAAAGGGATTCAAATTTAAGTTCTGCTTTCCTCAATTCCTATACATTCATTTCACTTAGATCAGACACGGGGATTCCTAAGAGCTTAAAACACTACTTTGCGGCAAGGTATATAGAGCTCAGCGGCACAGCACCTGCCTGCCAAGCGTGAGATTGAGCTCGATTTGCAGTATCAAAACAAAAACCCCACCGTACTTCTAAAAACTTAGCATCACTGGGTGTGGTGGTGCATGCCTACAATCCCAGCACTTAGGAGGCAGGAGGACTGCCTTGAGTTCGAGGCCAGCCTGACCTAAGGGAGATCCTGTCTCAACATCCAGCCCCCAAAAAAACAGCATTAACTATATAACTACATGAGTATGAATATTCACATTTGAATTACTATATACAACATCGTGAAAGTAATGCATTTTTTTTTTGAGGCAGGATCTTGCTAAGCAGCCCAAGATGGCCTCAAACTTGCAATCCTCCTGCCTCAGCCTCCCCAAGTGCTGGGATTACAGGTGTGTGCCACCACGCCTGGCAGTGCTTCATATTTTACCAGGAAATACCACAGAAGTGAGGTGATTTCTTTACTAGAAAATCAAAAGATTGTCAAAATGACTTGGATGACATAAAACAAGGACGGGTTAAAAAAAGGAAGGAGTTAACTCTGTCATGAGATGGCTAAACACAATTACAGGAATGCTTGCTTACAAAAATCTGACCTACAGTCCAGTCTCATAAATGAATCTCCTTTTAGGATTTTCTGTATAAATTCAATTAAGAGAAAATGAATTCAATTTTGGATTCAATTTTGGATTTTGAATTCAATGTTCAAAAATTACTCGGTTCTATGTAGGTAAATACCACCTTTAAAAAAAGATACACCACACTAGGGTACACACAATGTATCTCTATCCCCTAACCAAGACACAAGTGTTGAATATTTTTACTTTTATCAGTTTACGCAAACAAAATTTTCACCTGACTTAAATATTTTAAGGAGTTTTACCAATACACTTTATAGATACCTAAAAATTTACTAACTATCAAAACTATTTGGTCACAGAAGTTACCAAGATACTGAAGGATACAGAATTTTCTTCTGGGGTGGAAAAGGGAGAGTTGCTGGGGATCAAACCCGAGACACTCTACATGCCAGGTAAGTGCCCTACTGAGCTACACCTGCAGTTCCAAAGGATACATCTTAAATTAGTTATTATAGCCTCCAACCAACTGTACCATTAGTAAACCCCACCGCCCCATCTATTTCACTGGAGGGGGCTAGAGACAGGGTCTCACTATGTAGCTCAGGGTGGCCTTGAACTTTCAAAGATCATCTTGCCTCAGCCTTCCAAGTGCTGAGGTTACAGGCATGTATCACCATGCCTGGCTAGAACTATGTCAAGGAGCTTCAAATGATTTCATTTATTGGAGAATGGTGGGAACAATATAATGGATCTCCCATAAGTCTTAAATTACGAAATTACTAAGTTATGCAATATTCCAGAGATATTTTTGTCACAGAAGAAAGTTATTTTTATGAAAAGCCTATGTTCTCAAACAGATCAAAATCTGGAATCCTTTAATGCATTATTTTATAACCCATGAATAAAAATCGTATTTTCCCAAGTTTGCTGGATATTGTACACTATATGTAACTACTGCCCAGAGTAAACTGCTAGCTAGATAGGGTGGTGGCTTGAACACAGAGGAAAAAAATCAATTTCTATTATAGGCTCTTACGTATTTCTCCCTTTACTCCCTACAACAGACACCCATATGACTATTCTGACCAAATAAATCTTGGAAACAAATGTGGATTCTATTCATGTACACAGTGAAGTTGGAAATGAACCTCCAGGTAATCATTTCAAGACCACCTTAGCACATTATAAAACTAACTTTACCAAACAATCTATTTTCTGTTCAGCTACCTCCAATTTAGTAATCTATCCATGTTGACAGGTCTACAAAACCCATACCACCCTTGTAACAGGCGTGTAGTCTGTACCCATCCAAACCACACAAGCAGACAGAGATACCATCTTCCCACTCTTTATAGGGCTCTACATTAACATTTGCTCTAATGTGGTGAGGATGTTGAAAATATTAAAAATCACCAGCTTTTCCACATGACCTTTCAACATTTCATGATGTTCAATACATGAATTCAAGTGTAAGAATATAGATTTAAGTGCCCTATGTCATTTCCAGTAATTACTTATCCTTGAGATTAAATTTAATAGTTTCAAGAGAAAATAACCAGTAAGGTTTTCCTAGAAAAGTCAAAAATTTGAGTATTTATTGCCTCCAAATCAAGAATACCAAATTATTTACTAAAGTTAAATACAGTAAAAAAAGCTTTACTGAAGCTATTAAATGTTTAACACCACAGTCAAACGTGAATATTAATATAGAGCCTTCTCTGCCAAAAGAATATAAAAATCCTAAATTTAATTAAATTTAGGGGCCTTCACCAAACTTGCTGCAAGTTTGGGGACATAAATATCCAACAGCCATAAAGCTGTGAAAGCCCCTATAAGGAATAAAATAAATCCCACTTGCCTCAGACTGAACAGGGCAACACTGAGACTCAGCCTCAGCCTGTCCTATGGCAGGGCTATAGGAAGAAAAAAATTTTAATTTTAGAAAAACATTACCCAATTAATTTGAAAGACATGCATTAAAAATTTCTTTTTAAATCCCAATGATCAAGCAAACAAAGGAAAAAGCAGCTCCTTTTGTCCACTACAATTCTACTCCAGGCCCACTCCTGCTTTTGGGGGGGAAATTTCCCCCAAATAAATTTAATTAAACCGATTTAAGTTCATTATGTAACTTGATCAGTGGAATAGGTATTTTCCCCACATCTAACAGCAAATGTGTGAGAAATTACTAAAACACATCATATTCAAATCATAATTCTAGCACCCACTGGAAAGCTGATCCTCATCTGCTGGTCTTATCACTAGTAGTAAAACCTTTCATAGAAACTAGTGCCAGACAAAATGTTTAAGGTATTTCTGCTTTTTAAATAAGATCAACAGGAGTGGACAGAAAGCACAACCAAAGCTGCCAGCCCCACTATTCTCACAACGTCCTTATCTACGGCAACCACAAGCACCTGCCTGAATATGTCAGATCCCAAAGTAGTTTTATGTAAAGACAACTGCAATTCACTTTGACAGAACTTCACATATTACCTAGGAAGCATAAGCCAAAGTAGAAGAGTTACTCAAACAATTTTATCCACTCCTGACTCAATCACATTATAGACCCCAGAAGCACTTAGGTTAAAAGGTATTTTCTAGAAGCTTAATTATTCTTGGGTGCACGCAGAACTTATGGTTTAAGTATACTAAATGGGAAAAAGAAAAAAATGTATACTAAATGGGCACCACCTCTGAATTATGTAGCTAAAAACACACAGTAACACTTACAATTAATTTTTAACAAGAAACTCATCACTAAGAAGTTCTGTTCCTTCAAACTTCAGACAACAATAAACATCCATAAAACATTGACCTTCCTTGAATAAAATGCAAATAAAGCTCTGTATGTTTTGAAACAGATCTACCAACTCTTCTACATTTTGCTGATGAGACTATACATGAAAAAAAATTTTTTGAGACAGTGTCTCAGTATGCAATTCAGGCTGGCCTTGAGCTCACTTTGTAGCCTAGGCTGATGTCACACTGACAACGATCCTCCTGCCTCAGCCTCCTGAGCACCGGGATTACAGGCGTGTGCCACACCTGGCCTACATGAAATTTCCTATTTAATCATTCTAAACTTAATTCTGCCATCTAACCTTAAATACTTTCTAAGTGTTTTTTTGTTTTTGTTTTTGTTTTTGTTTTGAGACAAGGTCTCACCATGTAGCCCAGACTGGCCTCAAGTTTGTGGTGATTTTCGTATCTCAGCCTCCTTAAATAGTTTCAATACAGGGTTTTATTCTCCTTGCAGTATAGGAAGTATGCTGCCAAGTCTAAGTACATGCGTATTTCAAAACTAGTCAGTGAGGCCGGCACATTCAGGGAAAGGATCTGAGATTTAGCTGCTAGCGGAAGGAAATATTCTCGGTGACATATGTGTGTTTTCTTTTCAAACTATGGCATATTTTGCATCTCAATGGTATAACACAAGAGCTGTGAAATCAGTGAAGTAAAACTAAATACAAATTCTTTTGTAGTGACTATTTTTTCAATATAATTCCCTTCAAGTTAAAAGCTTTAACTTAAAACTTGAAGGAAAAAAAAATAAAAAACTTCAGATTGCACTTGTAATCAAAACCTTCATTGAAGTTATTAAAATATTACCATTTTCTTTTTGGGGAGGGGTACCGGGAATTAAACTCAGGACCTCGCGCTTGCCAGGCAGACGCTGCGCCACTGAGCTATATCCCCAGCCCCACCATTTTCTTAGAAGCCATAACTTTATAATGAAAAAATACTTAAGCTCATAACAGTATTTGTATAGAACATTTGATACATGAAACTACTCTGGCATAATTAAAAGATTAGAAAAACAAATGCCCCCAAATAGGCCAATAACAGCTACTATTATAAGAGACTTGCAAAAGCAGTCATTTCCACAGAAAAGTTCTCTAAAGGAACATAGTAATATTCAAAATTTCCAAGGATGAAAAATTTAACAGTAAAGCCATCTAGCCTTAGTCACAGAAGGTACCCGTCTACTGGAATCAACAATGTAACCTTCCAGGAATATAATAAAAGTTGCCAATCTATCTGTTAGCCATCAAACCACCCTAACAGAGTCATATTTACTTTCTAAGCATACATAGAACATACATCAACTACCACCAGCACAAGAAACTATTACTGCATGCACCTAAGCTTCTAGAATTTTGTACCCAAAAAGCTTCTGAAGTCCATGCAGTATGTAAGTTTCAAAAATAATTAGAAGGAAATGAATGGGTCTGGCACTAGGTTCTAAACTTCTCAGCAGGAATATTAAGATTTACATTTTAAATTCTATGCCTTCTGAGGACACCAAAGGGTGTGAAAATGTGACACAATATAAATATTTAATACTCATCAAGTAATGATTCACATGTATCTAAGTGCTTTTGTTAAGTATTAACACATAATTCTACATATACAGTTCTGTTTAAAACATGCAGCTAAGAAACAATCTACCATTCAAAGACAGAATCCAATGATTTATCAAAACTGCATTGGTAACTATGATTTTTATTTTGTGGACATCTACTGTGGCATGCATGTGTACAAACCTTTCAGGCAGTGGTCCACAGCTGGGTTATGAATAAAAAGCCATAAATTTTTCTCTCATTTTATTACAATGAAGTTTAACAGTACAGAAAAGTCACATGACCTTGCTGGGTCAGTTTTTTTTTAAACCCTGCAACATGAGGAGCTCTAAATACATTAAATATTGTTACACATTCAGACTTCCAATGTACAGGTTACTTGGAAATAGTTACAGCCCTCACCAAGCTAGGTTGGGGACATGAAGTCCAACAGCATCTGAAATGCTGTGAAGGCATAACTTTACAAATAGCAATGTAAGCTTACAGAACTTGCCTTTATTAAGGTGGTATGTTCATGTAATTCCAGCGCCTTCACAATTTAACGAACCAAATTTACTATACTTCACTTCTAAAAACCTAGATGAAACATGAAAAAGAAGCCATACAGTATAAATTGCAACTTCAGGAAAAGTTCCTGCTTTATTATTCCAAATAAATTTTCCCAAGTAAAATAAATGTCCAATAGTTCCTGGTATGTGGGAAGATAATATTTGTTAAAAGTCACAATGTGAAGCCTTATTGACGGAAGCTTGGCTATATAAACAGCACAAGTTGAGAAAAGGTTTAATCTCCAAACCTATTAGACTGGATGAAGCAAGATCAGTAACGGCCACCTTGCGACATTACAGGAGGTCTCATTCCCATTGGAGGTCGAGGAGGCCCACCTTGGTAAGGGGGCACCATCGGCGGTCCCTGCCCATATGGTGGCATAGCGCTAGGAAGGTAACCTGGCATGCCTTGATGATGACCACCATACTGACCTAAAAAACATTCCAAACACAAAAAAACAGAATGAGTTCGTATATGAATTGTATTACAATTGTAATGTACTTTTCAGATAAATCTAACATTTTATATATGCATCCTCAGAAATCCACTAAATACAAAAAAAAAGGGGGAAATACCATGAGGTGGCATTGGAGGTCTCATTCCTTGCTGCTGTGGGATGCCTGGCTGTGGTGGCATCATACCTCCAATGGGTCCAACTGGTGGGTTACCAATTGGGGCCTGTCCTGGTCGAGGAAGATTACGTTGGTATTTAGGCAACTGTGCCCTTCTCTCTTCCTACAAATAAAAGTAAACACAAAATGTTAAATACACGCACGAATGCAGGCAGGTTAACTAAGCATATAGGCAAGAACCTGAAAGCTCATTTACAGATTAATTTTTTTAAAAAATTAATTTCTCAACTAATTACATTTGCTCCCTAAAGCCAGTGCAAATACTTAATAAAATCTCTGTTGTGTTATGTTCATGAGATAGAATCTCATTATGGAGAGTTCAGGCTAGCCTTGAAACTAACTATGCAGCCAAGCAGACCTCAACCTTGGGAGATCCTCCTGCCTCATCCATCCTCCTGAATGCTCAGATTACAGGTGTGTAATACTGCCTATCACTGCTACTGGTATGATACGTACAGTGTCACTTATAATACTTTAAGCTAACAACTTTACAGGAATTACTACTTCAACAAGAAATTGTAAAAAAAATTGTATAAATAATTAACTATCAAAATAAATTCCTTCATAGGGGCTCCAAGGGACCTACAGCTTTCTTTAATCAATATATGCATATATTAGAAATGCTAAAACTTTCCTGGTTTTCTGAGACATCTCACTATGTAAGTCAGGCTGACTTCAAACTCCCACCTCAGCCGCCCTCCTCGTCCCCACTGCTCTCTTCTACCTCCTCCCACAGTGCTGAGTTTTCAGACACATGCTACCATGCCCACCTAAAAATGATTTTTCAGAGAACCCAACTTACTATTGTCTATAAAAAAAATAAGAGAAAAGCATCTACAACAAAAATATAACCATCCCCTTTACTGTTTTTAATTCGTAATTACTTTACTATAGTTTATTAAAAATCACAATGGTCGGGCTGGGGATATAGCTCAGTGGAATGAGCGCCTGCCTGGCAAGCGTGAGGTCTTGAGTTTGATCCCCGGTACGGCAAAAAAAGAAAAAATCACAATGGTAAAAACTGTTTGGGAACTATTAAATCATCCTTAAACCATCTGAATACAAATGCAGTTCTCAAATGAACAAGGTACTACAATGCTTTTTAAGCAAATGCTGCTGGTACAAAACTGAAAACAACTTACCAGTGATATATCCTCATCTGGATGGATCAACTTACTGGTTGCACTGGTGGTTGTAAGTGTAGCAGGCTTACTTGTTATTGACGCTGCTGGTTTTGCTGCAGTACTATTTGTAGTACTAGTGGTTGAAGCCGTAGACTGCGTATAAGCAGGGAATGTAGGTTTGGGGGGTTCTGTAGTTGTAGCAGGAGTACTATTTAAGGGCTTGAAATCTGTACCAACAGGTCCTTGAACAGCTGCCTGAGCCTGTAAAACACAATCTTTTACCAATGTAACCTCAAAACCCAAAGATGAGTTTATCTATTAGCAAATTAACTTTAAAAATAAGGCACCAATATATTAAAAGAACCAAACTTTAAATAAAATTAAATTAAAAGATGAAAAATGCTCCACAGAATTCAAGATAACCCATTAGAATATCAGAAGATGCTGCGTTAAAGTCACATCACAGTAAACAAAACTTAGGTAACTTTTAAGATGTCTTATCTCCTCACCCAAAACTTCAATCTGTCATGCTTTGTACTTAACTATTCAAGCTTGATAAAACACAGTATACTCTATTCACTTATTATAAAAAATTAGTAGTATACCAACAGCAACACATTAAAGATAGGTCCTTAAGGTATTTTTGGTAGAAGTACTCTTTATATGACACACTCCAAATTAGCAATGGCTAAGTGGACAAAAGGGTTAACTTAGCAGGCTCTTTCAAATAAAAAGTTACCAGTAACAAATATGTTACTGTTCATAATATTAAACGTCTACAATATTGATTAGGTCAACTTCAGAACCAAATGCACAGAACTAAATTTCCTTATACTGAATATGATGCATTAAAAACCATAAATCAAAATTAGCTTAAACGTGCATCAAGCTAACCATTGGGTACTGTCACGCAATTTACCGCTTACATGCTTTTAACCCTTTAGAACCAAGGAGTTTGGGGTGCTTTTACATTTTTTAAATATGAATTCAAATTTCATACACAATTTGATTTTAAATTAACACCATTGATTTTACTTAAAAAGATTAAATATTTTTAAGAAAAGATTTAATTTTTTCATAGGGTCCAAAGGGTTAATTTATAAAGCCATTTTAACAATTTTAAACTGCAACTTCCTGCGTACTTGTGCTGTGCTAGGAAACAGAGCTTTAGAAGATGCAGACAGACTTTCTGAATTGGATGAAGCTGTACTTGAGCTTGTTACAGGTGTCCCCATCTGTAGCATAAAAGAAAGGAAACAATGAAAAGTCTCCAAACAAATGGGTGAAAATAAGCCATGTGGCAGACTTTTTAGTATAGATCGGATCTTTGTAAATGCAAAATTTAATGCAGTCAAATGTCATTTAAGAGACAGGCAGTTAATGCATTTACAATAAACAAAGTAGAAGTATGAGCCTCAAAATACTTTTAAAATTCTACATCAATAAACCTAGTTAACCACAGTTTCTTTTCTAAAAGCTAAGGTGTTTTGCATTGAGGTATTTCAAGAACACCTTAAGCTAAGGATGCTTTTAATATTGACATTTCAATTCCACTGTATTGACTACAAAAAAAATTTTAGCTGAAAATTTAGCAATTGTCTTGCCTAGCATGCACAAGACCCTGAGTTCAACCCTCAGTACCAGCCAAAAGAAATTTAACATTTGTAATGAACAAAATCTCTACCCACCACAAAAGCTTAATATGCTTAAAAGGCAATTAAAGGTAATGTTCACTTATCACCTCCAAGCAGAAAAAGACAAACATCTAAGGACTATAAAAATTGAATTTTTTAAAAATAGTGCATGCTACACATTACAGAAGCATCTTCCACTTATGCTTTAGAATAACTTTGAAAGCTTTGAAGACTATTAGCAAAAATGTGACTAGATCCAAAGCCGTTAAACGATCCCCTTCCAAGAAGAGTACAGCACTGTAATTTATCATGTTTCTAGACTAGAGCCCAACAGATGATGTGTGAAGGTCTTACAAACTTGGCCTATAGCCTTATACCATTTACATTTCAACAGGAAAGGGAGGACCTCTAAACATCCCCAGGGACTCAATTTTCTTTTCTAACTACAGATAAGGACAGAATCTAAAGGTATGAAAAATGTAACACACTAGCTTTGACTCCATTCAATCTTTAACAAGTAGAGGAAATCAAGATGTGTTAAACACACGAGAGGATAGGCCACTTTTTTACTAAATTAAAATTTTTTATTTAAAGAAACTTACATGAGAGAATTGCAAAGATTTCTATAAAACTACAATCTTTAAATTTTAGTGCACTTGTCTTCAGCCATTTCACCTTACCTGTCCGGCACTGGGAAAAAGAGGCTTAGTGACTGGAGGCTGTGGAGTAGGTACTGTTGCAGTTGGTGCAGGTGGTCTATTAAGAATACCTGGTGCTGAAACAGCCTGTGCTTGAGTCATTGGAGGAATTCCAGGACGTGGAACAGGAGGGGGCATACCTGCATAAGAAATGTCAGCAGGGACCACTCAATGACACATTTAATTCAGAAAAGAATGCTTCTCTACTGAATGCTGAACCGAAAGAACGTGGGCACCTGTTCCTTACAACAATTTTGCCTCAAACTTTTCTTTGTTAGCACTTCAGGATTTTAACCACTAGACCTGGCATATGGGAAAAATAGTAATTATGCTTACTGATATTCATCTGGCCAACTTCTTAAAATATGAGATTTCAATCATCTACCAGCCAGATGTTTTGAATATTCCCTAGGTGAGATTTAAATGTAACAGACTTGGGTTGGGGATAATAGCTCAGTGGAATAAGCGCCTGCCTAGCAAGCACAGGGTCCTGAGTTCGATCCCCAGTACTGCAAGCAAGCAAGCAAGCAAATAAATAAATAAATAAATAAATAAAACAGACTTTAAAATATTCCCTGAAATCTTCCTGCAAATTTTAGTAAAAACTTTCACAAATCATACGTGACACACTAGAACTTTTCAATTATTCATTTGACCAATTAAATTGTCCTAAATCCCACTTTCATTGTTCAAAATTTCTTGTTAACATTTACTGTTCAGTGAACAATCATTATCCTTTATGCCTTTAAAAACCTATACATCTTATAGCATAATGCCCAGATTTATATGCTATAAATGGCTTCATAGTAATAACTTAAAGTTTGCTATTGTTTTTCCCTTTCCCCACTGTGCCTCCTACTTTACTAGGCTACAAAGTCAAGAACAGTCAGGTTTGACAGCTCATGCCTGTAATCTCAGCACTCAGGAGGATGAAGCAGAAGTTCATAAGCCACCCTAGGCTCCTTAGTTGCATTTATTTATTTATTTATTTATTTATTTTGATCTTTTTGAGACAGGGACTCTCTTATGTGGTTCAGGGTGCCCTTGAGCTCACTTTTAGCCCAGGCCCATCTTAAACTCATGATCCTCCTGCCTCAGCCTCCCAAGTGCTGGGATTACAAGTGTGCACCATCACACCCTGCTCCTTAACTGCATTTAAAGCCAGCTTTCAACTACACAGTGAGACCCTGTCTCAAAAAACCAAAATAACAAAAAAAAAGTTATTTTGCCACTTAATAAAATTTTTTATTGTTACTGATAACTCCTTCATGTCTGAGTCAATACTATCAATCGACACTTCTGCGGGAAAAAAAGCTAGTTTGCAAAGTGAAAAGAAAAAAAAAAAAACAATTTGGGTTCTTGGTGCCACTAAGTTATATACATCAACTGCTTTTCTTTTTGAGTGGTAGCCTCTACAATGTTCACGAACTTATTGAGTCTCAGTCAAGCATAGTGGCCCACATCTGTAGTCCCAGCACTTGCAAGGCTGAGGCAGAAGGATCATTGCGAGACCAGCCTGGGCTACAAAGTGAGCTCAAGGCCAGCCTGAACTGCATGGTGAGACCCTGTTTCTTTTTTTTTTTTTTTTGGCGGTACTGGGGATCGAATTCAGGACCCTTCGCTTGCTAAGCAGGTACTTATTCCACTGAGCTATATCCCCAGCCCTGAGACCCTGTTTCAAAAAGACAAAAAAAGTATTGGGTCTCACCAAGACCTCTCTAAAAAAATTCCTGAGAAACACGCTCCTTTAAGTACTTTATCAGTGTATTGGCTTTGTGACTAATTGACTCCCCCACCCCATTTCTTTGTCTTTTTGAGACAGGGTTTCACTATGCAGTTTAGGCTGGCCTTAAATTCGAAGCAGTCCTCCTGCCTCAGCCTACTGCCGGGATTACAAGTATCCACCACCACAAAGGCCTTCTGACATTTTTTTTCCAGTGTTGTTAAAAAAAGGGGGCAGGTCCTACCTTAACACTTTTCACATTAATTTTACTACTTTTCTGGTACTAGAAATTGAATCTAGGCCCTTCACATTGAAATACAACTTCAGCCCTTTATTTTGATACAGATTCTTACTAAATTGTTAAATTGCCCTGAGTAGCTTCAAACTGAAGATCTTCCTGCCTTAGGAATAGCTGACATTACAGGCATGTACCATCACACCCAGTCAAATTTATTTTCTTAAACCTATGAGTGGGCAAGGCTCAGTGGTATAGACCCTGCCTGGTAAGTAGGAGGTCCTGAGTGCAATTCCTGGTTCCCCCCACCAACGAAACTTATGAATAAAGCCTGTTTCAGTCATAGGAAGGAAATTTTTTAACATGTCATACCTGGTGGCATCCCAGGCATGAGAGGTGGTATTCCTGGTCCAGGTGGCATCATTCCACCCATCGGCATCATTCTATTAGAAAGCAAATTTCAAGAAACAAAAGTTAATTAACAGTATAAACTATACAAAAGTATTTTGGCTAAAACTTCAAATAACCCCAGATAAAAGACTTGACCTTTAATACTGAAATCAATCAATAAAGCAACCCACCATACAGTATAATCCTGTCAAAATCTATCCTCTAAAAATCCCAGGAAATTCTTGGTTTACTAATAAGAGAGGAAGAAAACTAGTCTTTGTTGACAAACTAACACATTAATATGTACAGAAAGCTTTATCTAAAATATGTGTAACAGGGAAGCAAAAATCACCCTTTATCCCACCTGGAAAATATTCACACACAGTATCAATTAAACAAAAGAAATTTCTTAGGAATTGTCAAGTTTTTCAGAAGGAAAATATTGAATATACTACACACTGTGAAGAACTTGTTTTGGAGGAGTAGGTAAACATGGCCAAAACTAACAAAAGTAAATTCAGATTGCTTTTCTTTTTTACTAGCCACTTAACACTACATCATTACTTTTTAAAACCTGTATTTGCTTTTCTTGCCCCTAAAAATAACCCACCTTCAACTACCAGTGTCCAATTAACTTAAAAAGATTAAATTATAGTTTGCAGAGCCAGGGTTGGTGGCACACACATGTACTCCCAGCACTTGGGAGCCTGAGACAGGACGAACACTGCAATAGAGGACAACCTGGGTTGCACAATGCTCAAGGCCAGCCTGAGCTACACAGGGTCTACCTCCAAAAACCAAAACAAAACAAAAATAAAAACAAAAACAAGAAAACCACCATTAAACCAAGAATGTCAATTCAATTCAATTTAGGACTTTTTTTGCACACGGTCCTGAGAATTAAACACTGGTCCTTCAACTGTCAACCCCATTTAAGACTGTTCATCAGAAGTCCAACCTCTTAAGTTCTAATCAGGAAAAAAAAAAATTACATTCTTTAGCAAAATATGTATTCTGGCAAAAGAATATATATTCTTTCTTTCAAATATTAACTTTCAAATTCTTTCAAATATTAACTCTCATTACCAAGTCCTATTACTAGTATTGTGGAGAAAATAGCTGCACATTTCAAAAATATTTAATGGTCTATTTCCTCACATTTTAATTTCATCCTTTAAAGAGACCTATGCCAGGTTGAAAACTTTAAGGTTTAGTGAGAAAGATCAAAGGTCAACTGAATAGATATCATTAAACACACACAAAAAATGACATTATGATTATACCTCCTGAATTACATTATGAATGAGATGCTTACATGTTTTCACCGCAAAATGACTGGGTGTATTTTCTCTGATGATGCAATCTGTGAAAATGTATGACAAAATCAAAATCTAACTGTGATTTTCAAAATACAGTGGGAAAGTGTATTGTATACCTCTCATATCCAACAATATCTAAGTAAAAGTGACGGCCATGAGCACCTTGGATTCATTTTCTTTTTGATGCTTTGACAATTATTTACAGTTTCCTTCCTGTCATTAACTACCAAGTGTCATGGATAGTATGCATCTTTAGAAACTCTAACCTACAAACAACTACTTAATTATAGTAAATGCAGTTGAAGCAGATGGCTGCCTAAAACCCAAGCTCTTCTTCAGCGGCACATTTATACCTTCAATGTACTGACTGACCCCTTACTAGACAAGTCTAAGATTTACAGAACCTTATCTTCTAGAAGCAAAAAATGCAACGTAATATTTAATTCATGTAATACCCAAGTTAAAAATCATTAATAAGCACCAACCAATTGAAAGCTTTCTTACCCAGGTGGCATGCCTGGCATAACTGGTGGCATTCCTGGCATCAGAGGAGGAACACCTGGCATTAAGGGAGGTATGCCTACAAACAATTTCAACAACAAAAAAATTAGTATTAAGGATTTGGAACGAAGTAATACTTCTATACCTTATCAACAAAACCCTAAGAATGCTCAATTGTAAGAAACATACCTGGAGGCATTCCTGGTGCTCCAGGCACAGGTGGCAGTCCTGGCTGCGCTATTGGGGGGATATAACCTTGCTGAGGTTGAACAGGCTGTGGCTGAAATGAAGTTGAGGCTGCAGAGTCATCATCATCATACTCATCAGAATCATCTTGTTGCTTCTTTTTTTGACTTTCTGCCAAGAGAATGTTTTAATCAGTATTCCCATAGATGAAAAAAAAAAAACCAAGCTTGTTTAGGACATTCAACATTTTTTTAAAAACCTCAATACTATTTTCTAGCCAGGAAAGGTGGAGCATGAATCCCAACATCCTGGGAGTACAAGAGAGGACTGCCAAATCCAAGTTCAACCTGGGGAACTTAATGACCCAGTCTCTCAATTACAAATTATTGCCTTGGGTTTAATCCTCTGTACTGTAAAGAAAAACAATCTATTTTGTATTCTTTACATATGCCTTTCTCTATATTAAGCAAGGTCAACTATTCTTTGCCCTAGGTCAGTTTTAAACAGCATTCTGGTGTCTGCTTTGGCAGCACATACACTAAACAGCGTACTGTTCCACCACAAAAGATAAACTATAACAAGATCTGACCTCCCTGCAAAGCTTTTCAAAATAAAAAACCTGTACTTGATTATAGCTTCTACCACCTAGACAGTATATGGTTTCAAATTCCAAGTATACCAGTAATACTAAGCATAAAACAAAAGATCCCAGCACTCAGGAGGCTGAAGAGGTTTATCACAAAATCAAGGACAGCCTGCAACTGTGAGTTCCACACCAGCCTGAACTACATAGGGACATCCTGTCTCTCAAAACAAAAACAAAAGAAACTACCAGGCATGGTGGCGCACGCCTGTAATCCTAGCTTTCGGGAGGCTGAGGAAGGAGGATCATTGTGAGTTCCAGACCAGCCTGGGCTACAAAGAGAGTTCAAGGCCAGCCTGAACTGCAGAGCAAGACTGTCTCAAAAAGACCAAAAAAAAAAGAGAAACTAAGAATTAGAACTCTGAAACCTATCATCTACCATTAAATTTATACTTGGTAATAGTAATACTCTGAACAAAGGGAAGCTGTATTTTTACAAAAATACATCTTAAGAGTTTACCTTGCGTTTTCTGTTCAAGAAGTCGCCGTCTCTCATCCATGTCTTTTTCTGGAATGCCTTCCATACCATATATTTCCAATTCTATGTCTGTTCTCCCAGGTATTGCATTTGGTACAGCATCTATTGTCTCTTTATGTACCTAACATTAAAAAGCAAAATTTCCATTAGATGAACAAAAGTGTCTCAAACTTGTTTAAAAGGAATTTCAAATTATTCAAAAGTAAAATGCTTAGTGAGTTGATCTATAGTGAGACAAACAGATCTAGACTCAATCCCTTCTTTTGCCACTTAATGGCTTTTTGACACTGGGTAAGTCATTTGACCTCCAAAGCAGAGTTTATTCCACCTTCACAGTAGCTAACTTCTACGGTTATTTTTAGGATTAAGCATTATCTAGAAAAAACACCTAGCAGAACATCTAACACACAGTATGTGTGTTAAAGTTTCCAAACTTTATCTGTAATCTTAACTGCTTGAATTATTAGCAATAAACAAGTGGACCTACCCACATCAGACACTTTTTAAGTCTCAATAAACATTATGAATACTCTTTACTTTGCAATGTTGGGGATGGAATCCATGGCCTTACACGTTAAGCTCTGCCACTGAGGTATCAGTCACCTAATCTTAATGTAAGTCCACATTTTCAGCGGGGAACACAGCTCAGTGGCAGAGCACGTGCATGACAATATCCCTGTCAGTCTTCATTTCTTTAGCAAATCTACTTAGGTTAGCAGATATCAAAATATTTAGCCTAGACTATCAGCCATCTAGAAACTTACTCTAAAATTGCAAATAGTCAGGCCCCACAAATAGTATTCAGTGTTTTTTTATTTTGCACTACTAGCTATTAAATTCAAGGCTTTTGCACCAAGCTACCATTCCAGCCCATTCTTTATTTTCAGACACACTAAATACTAAACTAGCAGGGGATATATAGCTCAGCAGCACCTGCCTGGCAAGTGCAAGGTTTTGAGTTCAATTCCAGTACCAACCTACCCCCCAAAAAACAAATAAATACTAAACTATAAAGTTTGCACCAGGAGAGGCGCAAACTTGCCGCATTATCTAAAGAGCTTTGATTATAGGTATGCACCACCACAACCAGCTAAGCAGTTTTTAACAAGCTTTCCTGATGATACTGATATAAATTCAAGCTTGAGAACTACCCATTTAGACTTGGCTGTTATTTGTCCAAGCAATATTTAGTTACTTTCCTGAAGACATTTTCATGTTTTTTTAAATACTGAACACAGAGAGCAAGCACTAAGACACGTCACCAGCCTTTTTTTTTTTTTTTTTTTTTTTAAATCTTGAGAAAGGATCTGGCTAACCTGGCTGGGCTTGCACTTGCAACTCTCCTAACCTAGCCTCTGAAGCAACTGGATTTTAAGCAACAGTAAGCACATGTGGTTTTTCTTGATATTCTTGATAAATGTAATGAAGCAACAAGGTTGAGGCAGAAGGACTGCTGTGTGTTTGAGGCCAGCCTAGGCTACACAGTGAGTTCAAAACCAGCCTACATTACAGAACAAGATCCTGTCCCAAAAAAAGTCCATGATCAATGTATTTAAAGTTGCTGGGCACTTGGGAAACTGAGGCAGGACGATCACTGCAAGTTTGATGCCAACCTGGGCTAAGTAGTGCGCTCAGGGTGAGCCTCAACTGCAGTGAACTCTGCCTAAAAACAAAAGGAAGCAGAAGAGGAAGGTAGAAGGGAAGGATGGTTAGTTTCTGGGAAGAAAAACAATAGATCTACTTAAAATCCTCCACTCCAGTACAGCCAAAATAGATTTCTCATGTTACTAAGTGGAAGTTCACTAAACAGAGAGAAGCAAACATTGAAAGGAACCTGCTGCCAACCACCTTATTAATGCCTTACGATTTCTCATCTATAAAACTGGAGTACTTTTATGACTTAACTGCCAAGCCTATCTCACAGGTTGCTGTAAAATAACAGCACTGGTCAATCAAAAATGCAGCAAGGCATGGTGGTGCATGCCTGTAATCCCAGCACTCAAGAGGCTGAGGCAGGAGGATCGTTGCCAGTTCAAGACCAACCCAGGCTACAATGTGAGCTCAAAGCCAGCCTATATTGTGTAACAAAACCCTGTCTCAAAAAGGCCGCCACCCCCAAAAAAGTTACTAATGGGCCTGAGATGTAACTCAGTGGTACAGCTCTTGTCTAGCAGGTATGAGGCTACTTCTCTCTCAATAACCTCCACTTCAATTTATTCTCAGGGCTGGGGGTGTAGCTCAGGAGAAAACTTGCCTACCAGCACAAAACCCTAAGTTTGATCAATTACCAACATGCATGCGCGCGCACACACCCCCCAACCCCAAGAACTTGACTCAGTTAAGTAACTCATTCTTAGCTCAATGTGGTAACACAAGACAGCTGAGATTGGAGGATCACCTTGAGTTTTTGCCCAGCACAAACTACCTAGACTACCTGCAAGGCCGGCTTGAACTACATAGCTAGACCCTGTCTCCAAACAAAACAAAACACAATCCTCAAGCCAGATGTGGTGACTCATACCTATAATCGCAGCACTCAGGAGGCTGGGGCACGAGTTCAAAGCCAGCCAAAGATACAAAGTGGTGAGTTCAAGTCCAGCCTGAATGATATAGTGAGACCCTGTCTCAAAAAGACCAAAACAAACAAAAAACCTCATCCTTTCACAAGGCTCACACCTGTAACCTTTACATTCTGGGAAGCTGTGGCAGGATTCCCAGCTTAAATCTAGGGCTGGAGGGACAGCTCAGTGGGCTAAGTGCTTGGCGCTAAGCACTAGGGCCCTGAGTTCGATCCCCGGTCCCGAAAAAAAAAGGGGGAACCAGCTTAAATCCAGTCCATGCAACTTAGCAAGACCTTGTCCCCAAAATAAAACAGTATGGGGATGTAGCTCAGTTTGAAGACTCTCTGCTCAAGAACCATTGCTCTTCACAAACAAATGCCTTCCAGGCTGTGACTCTCCTGGTTTCCAACACCTTTCAATGTCCTTGGATAGTTCCCTGTAATCGATTTTCTGACCTCTAACGCTGTAAGTGACCCAGTACAGAATGCTCTTACAGCTCTTTCAGGTCCACATTAATTTAATCTCTAGGGAAATACCTATTATTAGGGCTTCAGCCATCCTTATCCACCCCAAATTTATGTGTCTAGTTCCACCTTCTCCAAATTCCAGACTGTATCCAACTGCTTACATAACATCTCCATCAGGAAAACAGTTCTAAACAACACTTTGTCAAATGTAACACAGCCAGGGATATAGCTCAGCAGCACAAGCACCTACCTGCCTGGCAAGCACAAGGTCCTAAGTTAGATTCCCGGTATCAAAACAAAAAAACAAAACAAAAAAACCCACAAAACTACCCTGTGGTCCTCTCATCACTAATCCTATTCTTCCTGCACCTTTTCACGGTACATGGGAAGTCATTTTTTCAGTGTTTAGAACACTGTGAGATGCTAATCCCTCATACCCACCTAACCAATCAGTAAATTTTGGTCTGTCACTAGTACCTCTTGCCTGGAATACTACTCTGAATCTCCTAACTAGTCTCCCTATAATTTGCAGTCTAAGTCCAACCATCCAGGCAAAATTATCCTTTTAAAAAAACTAAAAACTGTATTAGAACATGTGACATCTCCACTCAAATCCATTTCACTCAGAATTAAATAAGAAGCCGCATAGTACTGCTCTTTGCTTCAATACAGGAGAATCCTCACTTGACAGCCTTTCATTTACTGCACCCTAGAAACAGTTCTCTTTCAGGTCTCTTCTCAATTGTGGATCAGCTTCTCATTCAGGGATTTGCTATCTGGGGCCTTCTGAACACCACCTAATTTAGTTTTCTCTACCATTTATCACCTGAAGACCAACTTTATTTACCGGTTATTGCCGCCACAATATACTAAAATCTGTTAACAGCAGAGACTTGTTTTATTCGCTGCTGAATACCCATAACCTAAAATAGTGTCTAATACAGAACAGTCTATAGGCATTTTCTGTTATCGAAGGAAATGCTCCATATCTACTTATCCACTTTATCAACAGTCATCTTATCTATCAGCCATATGTGGATATTAAGTACTGGGAATGTGACTAGTTAAATTATGGAAAACCACATTTTTAATGTTCATTATCAAACAGCCCCATAAAACTATGGCTGCTAAAAGAAAAAAAAAAAAAAACTGGCTGCTGCAGTGAATATCCACTGGTCTAATATACAGTATAAACAAAAAGTACATTACGACAAAACCACCAAATGAAAGACAGCTATATAAATTTATTCATTTATTTCCGTGGCATTGGGGATCTAACTCAGGGTCTTGTGCACACTAGGCAAACTCTACCCCTAAACAAATTCCCTATTCCTTATATAAACTTATGGGGAATCAATGTCTCATTGCCTCCCACCAAAGTGGTTTCTAGTATGTAAGGATTTACTCATCTCATATTTCTCTAAGGTCTAACTTAGATTCAAGCAGCTCTAAAACTGGCAAAAGCGGAATTTTGAATATGATATTAGACTGTTAAAAATTTTCAAAGATCTCACTATGTTGTAGTAGAAAGAATCAAGAAACTTTGAAATTATTAAATCACGTACAATGCTGCCATTCCAAAAGGAGTAAAAGGTAAAAGGAATGAACTGTGGAATAAGCCTAGCCCCAAGCAACAAATTATAGTAAATCCTTCAATGGCAGTGAGTAATGGCAGCTAATTACATATTAATTCTTATGGTCAGCCTGCCCATGGGATTTAAATCACTGATCCTTTCTCAGTATTCAGAGAAGATATTTTATGATCTGAACCTGTCACCAATCTTAGAATAAAAAATATTATCAATAATTAAAAGGTAAGAGCGAGGCATGGTGGCACATGCCTGTAATCCTACCATTTGGGAGGCTGAGGTAGGAGGACCATTGTTGATTTCCAGACCAGCCTGAGCTACAAAGTAAACTCAAGGCCAGCCTGAACTGCATAGGAAGACCCTACCTTAAAAAACAATAATAATTTTTTTAAATACCAATAAACTCTTCAAACATTAAGTCAAGCTGCGTGCCTGCCTGTAATCCTAGCACTACGGAAGGGTGAGGCAAGAGGATGGAGTACAGGGTGGTCAATTTAGTGAGATGCTGGGGGGGGGGGGCGCTGTTGGGGGATATAGCTCAGCAGTAGATGTGCTCATCAGGTGTAAGGCCCTGGGTTCAATCCTCAACACTACCAAAAAAATCCAAAGAACAGCTTTGGATTTTTTAAGTAGGTTGCCAATGTTACCTATTGCAATAAACAAAATAACTACAATTATCAAAGACAAATTCTAATTATTTTTTCATGCTGTTTTCAATTACAAAAGGATACACACACACCCAAAAAAAAAAAACTTACCTGCATGCAATGAATAGCTAAACCAGGTCCTGTATACAATTTCTTATGACATATATGACATTTAAAATGTTTTGCTTTTTGATGCTGTATAAGAATCTTCTCATCATCAAAATCTCTGTTACAATACCTAATCGACAATGTTAAGGTTCAAAAGCAGCAAAATGACAACGTGCATAAAAAACAATTTGTACAGCCTAAAAGTAGTGTACACTTCTAGTCCCATGTAGTTAGGAAGCTGAGACAAAACGATTACTTGAGCCTAGGACCTTTAAGTAGCCTGGGCAACAACAGAGACCCTCCTCCACACATTAAAAAAAAAAAAGCTGTAACATTAAAAACCGGAGTAACATTAAAATATGACACCAGTTAAAACCAAAATGTATTTCTCAATCTACTTTTGCTATTATACAATTCATAATACACAAGCCATGTGCTTTCCACATTTTTAATTTCCTGGAAGCCCATCTTCACTTCACCCCTGAATAAACACATCTTAGTAAATTCTTAATATACTTTTGTAAAATTCTTAACAAGTGTTACATGAAACTTTTTTCAACATTTTGACACATACAAATGTACATGGAAAGTCTTAAGAAGGCCCGAAAGTCTATGTTCTAACATTAACTTCAGCCCAGCACAGGCCTGTAAGCCTGGCACTGAGGACGCCCAGGCAAAATGATCCAGGAGTTCCATGACAGCCTGGGCTACAGTCAGTTCAAGGCAGACTGAACTGTAAGGCAAGATCCTGTCTCAAAAATGAAAACAAAAATTAAAAATAAACGTCACCGTAAATAGTATGACATCATTTTGAATACTTAAAGTTTCTTGCAATTTCTTACTAATGATGTTAAGGACTGAATTTACTTATAAGTTAAGTGAATGAAGAAGCCGGGCGTACTGGCACAGGTCTGTAGTCCCAGCATTCTGTAATCCCAGGACCAGGGAGGCTGAGAGAGGAGGATCGTTTTGAGTTCAGACCAGCCTGGGCTACAAAGTGAGCTCTAGGTCAGCCTGAACTGCGCAGCTGAGACCCTGTCTAAAAAAGGGAAAATCAATCAATCAATCCAAGGGCAATTCTTACTAATGGTCAGATTTTCCTACAAACACATTTCAAAATCAGTGATCAATTCTAAGATATTTTTAAACTATTATTTAAAAAGTTAGGTTCTGCAACAAACCTTTTTTAGGCACAAACCTGTAAATAAAATCAATTTTAACGAAATATGTTAAGACGGCCGGGCGTGGTGGGGCACTCCTGTAATCCCCCCAGCACTCGGGAGGCTGAGGCAGGAGGATTGTTGGGAGTTCGAGACCAGCCTGGGGTACAAAGTAAAGCTCAAGGCCAGTCTAAACTGCATAAGGAGAACCTGTCTCAAAAAAAAAAAAAAAAAAAACAGACGAAATATGTTAGGCTTCCAGGAAAAGTATCGTTAAGGTGCCCATTTTAGTATGCGTTTTCTTTTCTGAGAAGCACTCTTCCCGTCCCACAAAAGTAACAGAAAAGTCCACCTTCTCAGAGAAAGCCTCCTGCAGACTAAAACACCTCTGGATGAGACACGAAAGGTAAGTTTCCCCCAAATCCCGGGGGTGAAAAATTTTTCAAATCCTGGGTTCACAGACCCGGGCCTTTAGCGAACCACGGCCTCGACTACACACCGAACAGTGTGATCGACTCCAGCAGATCTTCCGCAATCCTCCAAGCAGTCCGGCGGCACATTGCCCGAGAACTAAGTCCCTTTGTTGAATCGTCACCAAAACAACAGAAGGACTCAGAGGACGCGGCCCTCGGGAACGGGGTCCCGGCCTCCTCCCCATCGGCCCCCGCGCCCCTCACAAGCTTCCCGAGCCCTACTGCACACTCTCGCCCCAAAGACCCCCTAACTCCTAGAAACCGCCCCAAATCCTATCCCACCCACCAGGTCACCCACACTGAGAACGCGCCGCCAGATGCTCGCCGCCATAGGCCAAACCCAGGCCTCCCAGTCCCAAGTCCTCAACCACCGGCACAACCGCCGCACGGCCCTGACTTCCAAACCAAAAAGGATACCAGCACCACGGTTTCAGCTGCTTCTTTTTCTTGCGCCCCATAACTGCGTCCTGCCGACAAAGAAAAAAAAAAAAAACGGGCGAAAAGAAACAGGAAAAACGAGACAACTCCCTCACTTTCCCGAACAAACGGCCACCACCGCGACCCACAGGAAGCAGACACAAAATGGCCGACGCTCTCGTTTGCGCTCCGCCTCCCGTCAGGCACTGCGACGGGAGGCGGGGCTAGGTGGATGCAGTCACGTGACTCGAATCACCGCCCCTGAGTGGGTGGAGATGTGCTGCCAGGGCGGGGCAGCCACCATCTTGTGAGTTTTTGTGGTTCCTCCTCTGTGTGGGTGTAGTCGCTAATTCCCAAATTTTTACCGTAAGCAGGCGACCAGCCTAGGTATGCTAAGGCGCAAGTGAATTGGAAAGAAAAAAATGACCAAAGTAATTAAGAGCAGTTTACAAATAAAGAATAATTGCAACGGTATCGAATTTGTAAATTGTTACAATTTTTTTTTTCTTTTGGCTTTTTGAGACGGGGTCTCGCTATGCAGTTCAGGATGGCCTTGAGCTCACTTTGTAGCCCAGGCTGGTCTGGAACTAGCAACAATCCTCCTGCCTCAGCCTCCCGAGTGCTGTGATTACAGGCATGCACCACCACGCCCGGCAGTTGTTTCAATTTTTAAAGGTTTCGCTGTTGTTGTGCCCACTACATGCAAAGACAAAACAGTCATAGTCTGTGCTTTGTAGTTCACAGGTAGTGACAGCAGAGTAAAGGACACAGTGTGGGGCCGGGGATATAGCTCAGCAGCACAAGCGCCTGTCGGGGAAAGCTCAAGGTCCTGAGTGCAATTCTCCATATCACAAAAAAAAGGACAGCCTGGTCAGCGGGGGGGCGACAAGGACGGGGAGGCTGAGGTGCCTTGGGGTCGCAGATCCTCGTTTCAGTGGTCATAGGGCTGTCAGGAAGGTCTCCTGAAGGGTCAGTGGGTATCTCATTGATGAGCTAAAAGCATCAGATTTTGATGATGCTGTTTCTTGAGACAGGGCCTTGAACTCACTGTGCAGTCTGGCCTCAGGCCTAAGCCATCCTATGGAAAACCTGCTCAAATTCTTGGAAAAAGAATTTTTTTCCTTCTTTCTGTATTTTTTTTTAGGAAGAAGAATTTAAAACAACACTCATTGGTTCCACCCACAAGGACTTTGGGAACTGTTCTGTTCCTATGCCCTGGGACTTTGTAATTAAAAGGCCATCCCCACTTCCCCAGCCAGTTTGACGTGCCTTAATCTCCTGCCTCAGGATTACAGGCCTTTGTTTACATTTGGTCACAAGGATAGCATCTCTATTTCAAGATCTTTAATTCAATCATATCTGCAAAGTGTCTATTGCTATATAAAGTAACACAGTTTTAGGTTTCACAGGTTAGGATATGGATATTTTTGAGGCCTCTACTTCCACATGTGCCCTAATTTATGTAGTACATCTATTTTTGTTTTTGTTTTTTATTTTTGTTTTTTAAAGACAGAGTCTTTCTGTGTAGTTCAGGCTGGCCTTGAACTCTTTGTAGTTGAGGATGACCTCAAACTCATGGTGATCTTCCTGCCTCAGCCTCCCAAATGCTGGGATTACAAGCATGTGCCACCATGCGTGGTCAGTCCATCCACTATTGACTAGCATTCAAATTGTGTTTGGTTTTTCACCATTACAAACTAAGACACAAGGAATGTTTTGGTGTTCCTGTGTTTCATAGCTATACATTTTTTTTTATACTGTGATGAAATCCACAGGTGTGGTTAGATATGGTGGTACCTACCTACAATCCCACTACCTGGGAGGCTGAGGCAGGACTGTTGTGAGTGCAAGGCCAGCCTGAACTCCAAAGGAAAAAAAGAAATGAAGAAAAACTCCATGCTGTTACTGAGTTACAACCCCAGCCCCTCTTTATTTTTGAGACAAGAGCTCACTAAATTGCCCATGTAGGATTTGTACTGGTGATCGTCCTGTCTTACCCTCCTAAAATACTGGGATTACTGCTTCCAACTGAGTCCATCTATTTAATGATGTCCTAAGTGCTGTTTTTTGAGGCACCGGGTATCCCGGGTGGGCCTCAAAAACTCACAATCCTCCTGCCTCAGATTCCCAAGTGCTGGGACAATTGTTGTGGGACACTGTGCCTGGCTCCTAGGTGTTGCATTGGAAGTTAAAGGCTATTTGTATTTAAAATACTAACATTTTCAAATTTCTTTCCAAAAGATAAGATATACATTAAATTTATTCCTATCAACTGTTTAGGGAAGTAATTGCTCCTGCACACATCCCAACAGGTGGAATTATTGAACTTTTAAATCCTTGTGTATGTGCTAGGTGAAAAAAATATATACCATCATTTTTTCTTTGAGGTCAAACAGCTGATTTAGGTATTTCTGATTTGTTTTGTTTTTTTAAAAGAGGATTTTGAAGCCAGGTGTGGTGGCGTGGTCCTGGCATCCCAGCACTCAGAAGGCTGAGGCAGGAGGATTGTTGTGAGTTCGAGATCGGCCTGGGCTACAAAGTGAACTCAAGGCCATCCTGAACTACATAGCAAGAACCTGTCCTCAGAAAGACAAAGGAAAAAAAGACAGGGTCTTGATTTGTAGCCCAAGATAGCCTTGAAATCACTATGTAGCCCAAATTGGCCTTGAACTTGCAGAGATCCCAGAAGCTTCTTTTCTGTCTTTTCTCTTCTCTCTCTTCCGTTTGTTTGTAGATGAGTGAGAGCCCTTCACCTGTTACATGTTGCAAATATTCTTCCTAGTTTGTCATTTGTACTCTTGTGGCTGGCTAGTGCGAGTCATAGCTTAATAGGAGTGGAAATGAAAATCAAAGCACAAATTTATAGGGAAAAATCTTTAATTGGAAAGTTAGAGGGAAGATGGGGAAGGATTCCAGTGTACTAAGAAGAGACCCGTATATACCGAGGTTCAGGCTGGCCCACCCACAAGGCAAAGGGAAGGCTCTCCAGGATTAGGTGGTGGGCAGGGCATTGGGGGATCTTGGGGGATCGTTATCTCAGTCCTAGGACCCTCAGGGCTGGATGAGGTTCTGTTCCTGCTGTCCTTATCTGTGGTGATAGCAGACGTGGAGCTTTGCCTTTCCTGGAATTAGGTTACTACAGACAGCTGAGTTAGGTAAAGATATTAGAGGCAGTCAGATAGGGCTTGGCCCTAGAGAGAGTTAGAGCGAAGATAAAGACTCATTACAACTGTGGCCAGGCCTCAAAATAAAGATAGAACGACCACAGGCTTATTTTTTGTTTTGGGTTTTTTGTTTGTTTCTTTGTTTTTGTTTTTATCTTTTTGAGAGAGGGTCTCATGATACAGATCAGGTTCACCTTGAGTTCACTTTGTAGCCCAAGCTGGTCTTGAACTCAAAGTGATCCTCCTGCCTCGGCCTCCTGAGTGCTCGGATTATAGGTGCGTGCCACCACGCCCGGCTGACTAAGCTTGAAATAAATGGTAACACTTGGTCTAAGCAAGCATAAAGAGACATCAGTCACCTTCGTGAGCGACCAACACCTTCAGTCTTCTCACTTCCTAAAATATCTTTCATTCTTTCCACACACATTTGTTACAGGACTTGTTTCCCCCATTGGATCCCTGTTCCCTCCGTGACTACACCTATAACTTGATTGGTTGATATTTCTCCCACATAGTACCCATGTGACTTGTGCTCTACAAAAACTTCCTGAGAAGTGGGGTCCTCAGCAATCCACTTTTGGGTCCCCTCCTGCCTCTCAGGAACTGTACCTCTCCTCCTCAATAAATATTTCCTACTCTTAACCTCCACTGTTGCTAGGATTCATTCCTTGGTTCTAGAGAACACAAGCTTGCCATACTGGGCATCTAGCAGGTTGGGAGTTATAATATTTCTCTTATAGAGGTCCTGACACCCTTCCTACATCAACCTTCTTGGCATCCGTATGCCCAAGTGAACATGGTTCATAACAAAAATTGCCTTTTGGGTCCCTGCCTGTCCTGGAAAAAAATACAAATCATGCTTTTTATTTATTTATTTTGTTTGTCTTTTTGAGACAGGGTCTCGCTATGCAGTTCAGGCCGGCCTTGAGCTCACTTTGTAGCCCAAGCTGGTCTCGAACTCTCAAGATCCCCCTGCCTCAGCCTCCCGAGTGCTGGGATTACAGGCGTGCACAAACATGCCCAGTAAATCATCCTTTTTAACAAGTATCAGAAGGGCCCAGGCTTCTTCCTGTCCCCCCCTCATCCCTGTGGTGGTCTCTATGTCACGACTGCATCATTCTGACTTTGACTACAGAAGTGTTTCACTTTGATGTAATCAGATTTTTTTTGTTTGGTACCAGGAATCGAACTCAGGACCTTCCGACTGCCGGGCAAGCACTTGTGTAGCTGAGCTATGTCCCTGGCCCTGTAATCAGATTTTAAAATCCCTCTGTGGGGGCTGGGGATATAGCTCAGTGGAATAAGCGCCTGCCTAGCAGGCACGGGGTCCTGGGTTCGATCCCCAGTGCTGCCAAAAAATAAAATAAAATCCCTCTGTGTATGTCTTTTAAGTGTGTTTGTTTGTTTTTGACATAAGGTCTCTCTATGTTCTAAGGTGACCTCAAACTCACTATGTAGTTGTAGCTGTCCTTTAACTCATGACCCTCCTGCCTCAGCCCCCTGTTACCAGGCAGGGTATGAGGTGATCTCCAAAGCAGAGAGGTAGAATCTTGCCTCACCCCATCCACAAGGCAGGCTGCAGGCACACAGATTTCCATTACAGAAAAAGAATTTTTTGGGTGAGACAGGAATTTCACTATGTAGCTCAGTATGGCCTTGAACTTACTATGTAGCCCAGGCTGGCCTTGAACTCACAGCAATCTTCCTGCCTCAGTCTTCCTAGTGCTGGGGATATAAGAAACATATAACTCCCAGCCTGCTAGATGTCCGATATGCCAAGTTTGGGTTCGTGTCCCACCAGTATGAAAGAATGAATTCCAGGGACAGTAGAGGCTAAGAGTAGGAAAGATTTATTGACAGATAGTCCCTGAGAAACAGGAGGGTCTGAGTGGGTGGCTAGGAAGGCCCTCTGTCAGGGGTAATTTACACAGCAAAGTCACAGTGTGGGTGTAGTACATTTAAAACAAAGGAGCTGAGAGTCTCTCCTTTCCCTCCATTTAACTATAAACAGCCCCCTCTGCTTGGTATTCCTGCTTCCATTTTCCTAAGAGAGATTTAGAAAAGGAGGAGCAGGCATGGTGGCGCACACCTGTAATCCCAATACTTGGGAGGCTGAGGCAGGAGGATTGTCTCAAGTTCAAGACCAGCCTGAGCTGCAAAGTGAGCTAAAGGCCAGCCTGAAGTGCATAGCGAGACCCTGCCTCAAAAAGACAAAGAAAGAGGGGAGGGCAGGGATATAGCTCAGCAGCACAGCATCTGCCTAGCAAGGTCCTGAGTTTGATCTTCAGTACAAAAACAAAAAAAACCAAAAAAAACCCTAGGAAATTGCCATGCCCTAGGAGCCAGAGAGTTTCAATGGGAGGCACCAAAAGCAGGGGTGTCTGGCCTTTAAATCTGAAAGCCTAAGATAAAGATCTGTTTGTTTCACCTTTCTTTTTTGTTTTGTTTTTTGAGACAAACTCTCACTATGTAGCCCAAGCTGGCCTCAAACTCACAGTGATCCTCCTGCCTCAGCCTCCCAAGTGCTAGGATTACAGGGATGTACCACCACACCTGGCCTTGTTCCCCCTTTCTTTTTTTTTTTTTTTTTTTGCGGTACTGGGGATCGAACTCAGGACCCTTATTCCACTGAGCTATATCCCCAGCCCTCCCCCTTTCTTGTTGCTACCTTTCCTGTGCTCTTCAGTGAATGTAACTACTTACTATCTACTATTGGGTGTGCACTGGGCACTTCTTTCTTTCTCATATGCAAGAACCGGGACTATTATTGGCCCATTCAACTGCAACAGGTACAACATGGGTCAAACTGCCATCAGCTATACTATAGCCACTTAGCTAATACGGATCCATGAAGGAGTTATATAGCAGGACTACATAACAGAGGCAAGCACAGAGGCATTTTGGGAAAGGACCATTCTATGTAATTCTTGGGGGAAAATCATTTCATAATTAGACATTTTTTTTTGATACTAAGAATTGAAATCAGGACCTCAGACTTACCGGGCAGGTGCTGCACCACTGAGATACATCCCAGGGCTCATAATTAAATTGTGACTAGGACTTGTCCAAGGCCTACCATCTTGCCTTAGAAGCTGGCTATAGAATGCAGAGACACAACTCTGTGTGTCTTTGGCCTCAACTGTCCGTGATACTCTGACGCCCCAGGGCAAGATTACATCAGCTGAGGATATCCTGGTTCCTTAAGAACTCAGAAGTAATAAGACAATTTCACCTCGGTGAAAGGACAAACTCCCTGGTAACCTGCCGTCCCTCCTCCTGTTCCTCATCAACATAAAGACCCTTGTTAACATGAGGCCACAACCCGAGTCATCCCATAATCCCCTCACCATTTTCCTCAATCAATAAATGTCCAGGTTCTGGGAGCCTGTAGTTACCACGAGCAGCTGGCCATCCCAGTGCCCCACTGCATGGCCCTGGGGATGTCTCTTTTCTCTCTTGCTCTTTCTATTTGCTATGCACCAGAACACCTTGTTGAAGATTGGGGTCCACTGCAGGGGTCTCCAATAGAATGGGTCCAGATGCTCTGGTCCCCCACTGGGTGTCTGATGCCTAGCTGGACTTACTGGGCCATGTGGTGCTAATAACAGTATAATCTCAAGTTAGCTTTTACCCCTCAAGGAGGCACATAGGCCTAACCACTGCATCTTTACCTTAAGGGCCTGCCCTTCTCCAGATGTACCTCCAGCCAGGATGCTGATGTCTGATCTGTTACCTGACTTCCTGGAGAGCACAGTCCCTCTCTGACTGTTTTGTTGTTGTTGTTGTTTTGGGTACCAGTAATTGAACTCAGGACCTTTCATTGGCCAGGCAGGTGCTTGTGCTGCTGAGATATATCCAGAGCCCTTAATTCCTATATAATTTAGTTGTCTGTAACACTGGATTCGCAGGCATGTGTGACTATCCCCAAAGGAAAAAAGAATTTTTCATGACGTATCAGTGAGAGGCATAAAGGGGTTTGTTAGGTAGAATTTGAAGTACACACTTAAAGAAAATACAATGGGGACCCTCATCACAGAGTTACATTATACGGGGAGCTGAAGATATTTATGTGTTGTTTGTTGTTTTATTTTGTTTGCTTTTTTGGTGTTTTAGTCTTTCTTTTTTTTTTTTGTGGTGGTACTGGGGATCGAACTCAGGACCCTGCGCTAGCAAGCGCTTATTCCACTGAGCTATATCCCCAGCCCTGGTATTTTAGTCTTTCTGAGGCAGGGTCTCACTATGCAGTTCAGGCTGGTCCCAAACTCGGGACAATCCTCCTGCCTCAGCCTCCCCGAGTGCTGGGATTACAGGGATCAGCCACCACACCCAGCTTATGTGTTCTTTGGAAGTGGAAATCTATGGAATTTGTGAATCTAGAGAAAATCTGGGTTTGGTTTACAAGACTTCTAAAGATCAGGTTTCTACCCTTTACTTTATTAGGTGAGCTAATTTATGGGTTTAAAGTATACTTAAGGGATTTGGAGTGTGATAGGCCTGGAAGAAAAATAGCATAAAGAAGTACAGCGAAGTATAGCTAAGTACTGCAGTGGGTAACCGTGGTAACTTTCACATGTCCTGAAGATGCAGTTATTTTATTATTGTTATTTATTTATTTTTACTTTTTTTTTTTTTGAAACAGGGTCTTACTATGCAGTTCAGGCCGGCTCTGAGCTCACTGTGTAGCCCAGGCTGGCCTCAAACTTGTGGTGACCCTTGTGCCTCAGTCTCCTGAGTGCTGGGATAATAGGCATGTGCCATCACACCCGCAGCAGATGCAGCCTTTTAAATGTATTGGGTTTTGGGGGTTTTGTTTTGTTTTGTTTTGTTTTGAGATAGGGTTTCACTGCGCAGTTCCACCAGGCCTTGAACTCATTTTGTAGCCCAGGCTGGCCTCAAACTCAACAGCAATCCTCCTGCCTCAGCCTCCCTAGTGCTGGAATTACAGAGTGCGGGGATTGCAGCCACGTACCACCACACCTGACCTAAAAGTACACTTTTTTTAGGGGGAGGTTGTTGAGACAGTGTCAAGCTATGCAGTTCAGGTTGGCCTTGAACTGTGTAGCTCAGGCTGGCAAACTCGTGGCAATCCTTCTGCCATGCCCAGCTCAAAAGTACAATTTTTACATTATGATTTTTGTCAGACTCGGTTTGGGGATGACTTTCCCAGCATCCAACCTGTTTGTCAGTGGCGCCACTGTTCTCGGAGAAAACCCAGCTCAGCACAAGTGCTGTTGCCCTTGAAAGGCACAGGACAAGGGCTGGGGATATAGCTCAGTGGAATAAGCGCTTGCCTGGCAAGCGCAGGGTCCTGAGTTCAATCCCCAGTACTGCAAAAAAAAAAAAAAAAAAAAAAAAAAAAAAAAAAAAAAAAAAAAAAAAGAAAGGCACAGGACAGGATGTCATAAAGAAAAGATGGATTAAAAAAAAGATAGAACAAAAAATCTTTCCAGCTCTAGAACATCTGAAAAGATATATACATTTACACCAGATGCCTGCAGGACTCTGAACACTGAGGCACCGGAGAACTTTGACCATGGATGTTCACCCAGACCTCATCACCTGAGGTCCCTTGCCTGATGTTCTACCTGACCCTCTTTGTCCAAGACCTGTAAGAAAAGCTCTGCTTTCCTCTGTACCCCACAGATGGCCTTTTGCCCTCTGTCTACCTGTGCACAGGCACAGTGAATTTTACTCCAGGCTGTGCTTACACAGGCCTGACGGGCTCTAATTTACACCTTACAGAGGTTGTTTCCTGTGGAGAAGGACATTCTCTAGTTAATCTTTCAGTGTATTGCCTTAGGCATAACCTAGCCTCGGTTGTTGGGGTCTGGAGGAAGTCTAACAAAAGCTTTGTAAACCCTGGCGCCCACACTAAATGTTTTGTTGTGATATGCAGAAAGGAAGGGTGACAGGACGGCTGTCCAGTCAAGTCTCAGGCCTATGGTAATTGAGTTGTATTGTTCTTGCTAAAACGATATTCACCCAGTAGCCCAGGTGCCTCTTTTGTTTTCTCTCAATAAAGGGTTACTGAAAAGGGGATTGGAGGCTGCAGTCCAAGAGGCTGTAAACCCCCTGATGCCAGAACATTCTCTCCTGTATTTCTTTTTCTTCTAACTTTTTATTCATCCGCTGGTACCTCGTTTTTGGGACCTGTTCACCCTGGATAGAAACTGACAGTTTCCTTCCTATTTTTATGTCTTCTATCGTATGTATCTTATCCCAAGTGTTAGGATGGGATAGTTCACAGTCGTGAACCATCATGCCCAGTGTGTTTAGAAGTTTTCTTAACCTCAAGAACTTAAAAGTTTTCTTTTTTTTTTTTTTTTTTTTTGAGATAGGGTCTTGCTGCGCAGTTAGCGGGCCGTGAGTTCACTGTGCAGCCCAGGTTGACCTCGAATTTGGGGTAATCCCTCCGCCTCAGCCTCCCGAGTGCTGAGATGACAGGTGTATGCCCCACTCCATCCCCACTGTTTTCACTTTTTAAATTTTATTTTAAATTCATGTCTTAATCAAGCAAACTGGTGTGTGAACCTGTGTGCTCGAATGCAGGAAGAAAAGGTAGGCGAGTGTGTGGGTTAACTAATGGTCAACCTGTAATTCCCAGCTGAACTGAGTCAGCGAGGTGCTGGGTGTGGAAGGTCCCCCTGACGATTGTTGCCAACAGCATAAAGAGAACTGGAGGGGAAGATGGTACTGTTGATTCGCCTGGAGAAACTAGTCATGTCGGTTTTCCTGATATGAACTCAGCTATTCTCATCAACAGAGGGGCTCAGGTGCTCTGTGCTGAGGACGGCTGCAGTTGCAGGGCGCCCTGGCCTTTCCCTTGAGTGTTGCTTCTTGGCTCCGGTGCAGATCCCTCCGCCTGGTGACACAGATCTTTCACCCCACTGGGGCAGACTTTCTAGCTTCCACCACTGACAGTTGTGATACAGGAGAATAAATCTCCCAACCTGAATGATATCAGACGAGTTCGTGTTCCCTAAAACCAAAGAATGAATTTTAGGAACAACGGAGGTTAAGAGCAGAATATATTTATTGAGGGAAAGAAAGCTTCTGTCCAAGACAGGGACAGAAGGGGGGCCCGAGCGGGTCACCCTCCGACTCTGTCTTTTCTAGGGACTTTTATAGAGTAAAACCATGACGTGAGGTGGGTCCAAGGTAGGGGAAATGGACAAAACTATGGTCAGTCAATAAGACTACAGGTATAATTGTCCAGGTAAGACAAGTAAACTGTAATCCAAAGGGGAAGCGAGTCACGTAGCTAGCGGGCATGGATACAGATCAGGGGCTTTTCCTGTGGGGGTCGGGCTAGTGACTCTTCCTGGCTTTTAGAAGGTGATTGTTACTTATTTAGAATATCCCTGACATTTACACCTGGGGAGGTAAATGGGTGCATTTGTTTAGCCCCTTTTGTCTTAATGTCTGGCCCACATGTATCTTTTATATTGGCTTCTTCGAGGGCCCGGCCCTGTCTGACTGCCTGTAATATTTCTATCTAACTCAGCTGCCTGTAACAGTTGAGCCTTCCCAGTGCAGATCCTTGATACAGACCCGCATGAGACATTGTCATGGGCTCTAGGTCCATGACAGCTGGACTCGTGCAGGACATTGCTGTGTGATGCAGGCCCTCAGCTGGATTCTTTGGGTGCTTCTAATGCGCGGACAGATGTCTTGCACTCTTCTGCCCTTAACTTTTTGGGTGACTATTATAAATCCTATAAAATACGTGTCCTGTAATAACTCCATTCCCTTGCAAACCCTGACTGCAACAGTGAGCTGAATCTTTTCTCCCCCGCGCAGACTAGCTAGTACCATTTTATTGTCACGGACAGCAACCAAGGAGCCTCCCCAAAGTGGAGACGGGAACCCCCCTCCCGCCTCTGAGGCAGGTTATAGGTTTGCTGACATTTGCCACAGAAAAAGGATTTTCAAAATGTGTCAGTAAAAGAGCAATAAGGCGCAAAAAAGTTTATGAGCCAGATTTTTAAAAGTACACAAAGATAACGGGGGCCAGGGAAGGTGGCATTGTGATCTGGAGTGGGTATATTTTTTTGTTTTGGTACAGAGAATCAAACTCAGGACCCTGTGCTTGTCAGGCAGGCGCTTATGCCGCTGAGCTATATCCCCAGCCCTTAGAGTGGGTATATTGCTGTGGGGTTTTTTTGTGTGTGGTTTTGAGAGCAGTAATCTGTGGAAAAGCGGGTTCAGTTTAAAGGTGAAAGGCTATGGCTCTTTCTGCAGGCAAGAGGCCCATGTGACAGGGGCAGGGGGTGGCCCTTTTAAAAGGGAAATGGACCTTTTCACAAGTGAAAGGGATGGGTCCAGGCTTATTGTGTCTTTAAGACCCTTCAGAATTTATTTGTTTATTTATTTTTAAAAGATTTCTGGAAAGGAGAAAAAGCTTGCATAACTTTTGTGTCCCGAAGGCGCAGTTATTCTTTTCTTTTCTTTTGTTGTCTTTTTGCGACAGGGTCTTGCTATGCAGTTCTAGCTGGCCCTGTGCTCACTTTTCAGCCTAGGCTGGTCTTGAACTCCCAACAATCTTCCTGCCTCAGCCTCCCAAGTGCTGGGATTACAGGCGTGCACCACCATGCCCCGCATGGTGCGGTTTTCCTTAAAAGCACAACTTTAAAATGATGATTTTGTTTCCCTTTTTTAAATTTTATTTTTAAAAAATTAGTACATGATTAGTCATATACAATGATCACATTCATCATCGGGAATTTGTACCTGTACGTAATATATTTTACATTCCCCCCCGTCCCCCTCCCCTCCCTTCAATTCTTGCTTTCCCTTCCCCATGTCCTGTTTTTCCATTTTCTTTTTTCCTTTTGCCTTCCTTCCCTTCCCCCGCCCTTGCTCCCTTTCCCGCTCGAACTTGTGTTTCCTGCTTCCCAATATCTATCATCCACGTGGATCCTCATTTACCCTCTGCGTTTCTCACACCACAGAATGCGATATATTTCACTTAAGATTACGGTTTCGAGGTGCTATCTTTATTTCTTTTATCCCACCTCATTTACCTTAACGTCTCAAATGATAGAGCAGAAAAGTGAGTTTACAGGAAACGGTAACAGCTCTTGGGTGAGGGCGAACCTTGTGCCCGGAAGGGAAGAGCCTCGCTTCCTTCCCAGGCATCTTCCGGGCCTCAGGCCCCCAGAAACCATCGGAACGCAGGTGCGCGAGGGCGCGAACCTGGAGGAACCCGGCTGCTGCGGACAGCACAGCAGCGGGGGAACGGTTTGGCGGCGACACAGTGCCGCTAGGAGGCCGCTGCAATGCTACCTTCTTTGCAGGAATCGCTGGATGCGGACGAAAAGGAGCTAGAGAGCAGCGAGGAGGGTGGCTCCGCGGAAGAGCGGAGGCTCGAGCCGGCGCCCAGCAGCCACTACTGTCTCTACAGCTACCGCGGAAGCAGGTGCCGGAGCCCGGCTCAGGCTGCCCGGCCGCCCTGGCCGCCCCAGCCTCCCCATCCGCCCCGACCGCCCGGGCCGCCCCATCCCGGGCCCGCCGCCCGGCCTTGCGCCCCACCCCCGGCCTGGCGGCCCGGCCGCTCCCAAACGTCAGCTTCACCTCTCCCAGCTAGAGGCCAAGGTCTCTAGCCCGAAGGGCCCGCCCGGCCTCGCGTTCTCTCCGGCTCCTGGCTTGGCTCGTCCAAGCCTCTGCCCTCGCTCTGTCCTGTCATCTCAGCCCTGCCTCTCTCCTAGAAGGCATTTGCTCAGCGCAGCGCTTGCACGCTTGAGAATTTCTGCCCTCTGCCGGCCTGTTATTTCCGTTTCTTTCCATTTCTGCCGAGCCCACTTACCCTGGCCTGGTTTCCTTTACCCTTGCTAACCCCTTTTCCTCTGGCTGACTTTCTGGGGCCTTGCTTGGGCCTACAAAGTCAGTTTTGAGTCTGGGTATTAGGCCTTTGCTTCATGTCCTTAGGTAGCCTGGAAAGAGAAGGGGTTCTTGTCAGAGTGTTTTTTTTTTTTTTTTTTTTTTTTTGAGACAGGGTCGCGCCATGCAGTTCAGGCTGGCCTTGAGCTCACTTTGTAGCCCATGCTGATCTCGAGTTCG
>PVLD010000346.1:0-141112 GCA_004027595.1 Dinomys branickii | reverse complement strand
AGGCTATAGAGGACCCTTGTTCTTTGACCTTACCGAGCTCTGCGTGGTTTAGAGCACATAACTGATAGCACAGTTGCTTTTGTGGCTCGCAGATTGGCCTCGCGTCGAGGGGACAGCGGTGATGGCAGCCCGAGTGGCGCAAATGTGGAAACTCCCTCTGGCGATGACTTTAGGTAAGAGCGGTTGAACCACAACCCATGCTTGTGCTTTGATTTTCTGTGCGTCTCCAGCCGGTAGATGTCAGTGGGTACTCTGTTTCCACTAGGCTTTCCTGGAGTCAGAGTGTTCGTCAGTTCTTTCTGTCCCCTAGGCAGCTCTCCTCACTGGCTCAGTCAGTCAGGAGCGGGGAAGATCCAAGTACTGATGCAGCCTCTGAATAGCTAATTTCGTGGTTGGAATTCCAGTAACATGTTCATTGTTTCAAGATTTAATTTATTTTTGTTTGTTTTGGGGGGTACCGGGGATCGAACTGAGGATGCTGTGCTTGCCAGGCAGGCGCTTATTGCACTGAGCTATAGCCCCAGCCCCACAAGATTTAATTTAAATCCTCTTTTTTTCCCACCTTTGAATACTTTTTTTTCTTTTAAAGACAGTGTCTTGGTTTGTAGTTCATGCTGGCCTTGAACTGTAACCCAGGGTCACCCCAAGCTCGTCCTTCCTCATTCGGGGCTTACTGGCCTGCACCACCATGCCCAGTGGGATATTCTTCAGTAATTCCTCTAACATATACTAGATTCTAGTGGCAAAATTGTAAACCCGAGGACAGCAGGGGGTGCTGTGTTTCATTCATTGAGGGCTCCCTATTTTGTTTCTGAGTGGTGCTTGGTACAGGGTAGACATTTAATACATATTTATTAAGTGTATGAATTAATATATGTATCTTGATACTGGGTGCAAAATAAGGTAATACAAAAATACTGGATTCACTGAATGAATAATAGATGATTTTTTGGGGGGGAGTCTTTTTGAGACAGGGTCTCACTATGCGGTTCAGGCTGACCTTGAGCTCACTTTGTAGCCCAGGCTGGCCTCAAACTCACAAGGATCCTCCTGCCTCAGCCTCCTGAATGCTGGGATTACAGGTGTGCACCACCACACCTGGCTTTTTTTTTTTGGCGGTACTGGGGATCAAACTCAAGACTTTGCGCTTGCCAGACAGGCACTTATTCCACTGAGCTATATCCCCAGCCTGCTTTTTTGGTTTTTTGAGGTAAGGTCTTCCTAGGTAGTTTGGGCTGGTCCTGAATTCACTGTGTAGCCCAGGCTAGCCTTAAACTTGCAGAAGTCCTGCCTCTGGAGTTCTAGTATTACAGGGTGTGCCACCATGCTGGCCTAATGATTGTTCTTTTTGTTGTTGTTTTTGGAGACAGGGTCTTAGTGTATATATAGTTCAGGCTGGCGAACTCACTATGTAGCCCAGGCTGATCTCAAATTCACAGTAATCCTCCTGCTTCAGTTTCCAAAGTGCTGGAATTACAAGTGTGCACTACACCTGGTGCTACTTGTTTTATTGAGACAGGCTGTCACTATTAGTCCAGGCTGGCCTTGAATTCTCTATGTAGCTGTGGTAATCCTGCCTCAGCCTCCTCAATGCTGGGATTAAAGGCATTAGCACCATACCCAGCTAGATAATGGGTGATTTAAGGAATTTTCTTTTTCTTTTTTTTCGTACCGAGAACTGAATCAGGACCTTGCACTTGCGAGGCAGGTACTTATGCTGCTGAGCTCTATCCCCGGCCCCTAAAGAGTTTTCAAATGTCACAAAAGTTTGTTTGTTCATTTTTCAGTACTAGGGATTGAGCCCAGGGCCTTTGCACTGAGCTATACCTTATCCTGTTTATATTTTTTATTTTAGGACAGGGTCTCACTAAGTCACTGAGTTGCCCAGGCTGGGCTCTAACCTGTGATCCTCCTGCGTCAGCCTCCCAGAGGGCTGGGATTATAGTTGTGCACCATCAGGCCTGTCTTGTTTGGCCCCTTTACCGCAGGGCCTTTGGTGACACAGTGTATCATACGGCAGCATATGGCAAAGGAGGCTGTTCACCTCCTGACAGCTAGAAAGCAAGAGAGAGAGAGAGAGAGATACTTCCCAAGTCCTTAAGAGAAACCTCAAAAGCCAGGTGTGGTAGCAGACTAGAGACTGAGGTAGGAGGATCGTTGGGAGCTCAGGGCTAACCTGAACTCCATAGCAAGACCCTGTCTCGAAAAACAAAACAAGAAAGAAACAGACAGACTTTGGCTTTGGGACCCTCCTGTTGGCTGATGGGTGGGCACAGCAGCCCACTGGTAAGGAGTGTGTGTCTCATTTGTCAAGCCTCTCCCTGGTGGATACTAATCTCCCATCCGAAGTGGAGCCCGAGCTGCGCAGCTTCATCGCTAAGCGTCTTGCAAAGGGAGCAGTCTTTGAAGGGCTGGGTAATGTTGCATCCGTGGAGCTGAGGTAAGTGCAAAATGTGCTGTGTTTTGAGTTTTTATTTCTGTGCCAAATAGGAGCTGCAGTGCTAAACTCCAAAAGATTATCTTTTTCTGGACCTGCAGAGTTCATTTTTGTTTTCTGACAGCCTGAGCTCCGGCCTCCCACATGAACATTTGTACAGTGGGATTAATTGAATGTTAGAGACACTGGAATCTAAATGTATTTTAGTTTTGTACTTAAAAGGAAAGAATTAATTACCAAAACTAATACTGGATACTTTTCTTTTTTTTAAGAATTTTGTTATGTAATTCAGGTTGGCTTTGAACTCACTGTGTAGCCCAGGGGCTGACCTCAAACTTATGATGATCCTCCTGCCTCAGCCTCCCCCTCCTAAGTGGTGGAATTACAGGCATGTGCCGCCATGCCCAGCTATATTGTATACTTTATAATTTAATAGATTTTGATGCAGTTCTCCTTATAAAGGGGAGACAAAGCAGTGCTATTCCATTTTCCAATGATTAAATGAATTCCCAGAAGTTAAATGGGATGCCCAAGGTCACAGGGCTAGTTATCTTGCTTGGAGGTCAAGCTTAAACAGAGGCATCCTCAGGCCCATTCCAGATGTCTCCCCATGACCGTCCCTCACTGTAGTTCACTTTGGGCCATGAAGTTGGCACGTAGGTCCCTCAGGAGAGGATAGCCAGGGACCCACAATACAGACGCAGGGTGGAGCTCTGCACCCGCCTGGAGCGTCAGGGACTGAAGGTGGAGGGTAGGGGAGCACGTGCTTGTATTCGTGTGCACATGCGTGTGCAGTGAACAAGAGGGAAACCACATGAAATGTTTATACAAGGCAGAATTCCAGACAGAATATTCACCTATGTGGGTGGCTGCTTTAACTGAAACTCCCCAGGTTTGCATGCACGTTCCTCTGCTGCCATGAGGAAATTGATGAGCTGCCTAGCAAGTGCTGAAGGAGAGGGCAGTGCAAAGGTTCCCCAGGGTTCAGAGAAGTCCACAAAGTGAGACCCGTGAGTTACTGACGCACTGCATTTTACCCTTTTCTTTCTCTCTTAGAATTCCAGGTTACCGAGTCGGTTGTTACTACTGCCTCTTCCAGCAAGTAAAACTGCTTCCTGAGACAGCTGCAGCGGGCTCTGAACAGAGCCCTTCAGAGTACGTGGTGTGCTTTTTGGGAGGGTCTGAGAAAGGACTCGAACTATATCCTTTTCTAGGTTCAGGGGTTGCAGGAAGGAGGAAGGGAGGCAGGTAGAGGGATGTCTCTGCTGCCCGCCCTGGGCTTCTCTGCCCTTACATGTGTGCTTCACATGGCCATCTGTCCGGGCTTGTTTCAATTTATCTGCTTTATCCAAGAGATCTTATATTTCCTCTTGAGAGATAAGACATTATATTGATTATTCATCCTTTATTCCTTAAGAACAAACTTTCAGGCTTGAATTGGACAAGTATATTCAAGGGCTGAAAAACAGCATGAATTATGAGGTAAGATGTCTGGTTTAATCCCCCCCCCCCCATCTTTTTGAGACAGAGTTTCACTATGCAATTCAGACTGGCCTTGAACTCACTTTGTAGCCCAGGCTGGCCTTGAACTTGCAGCGATCCTCCTGCCTCAGCCTCCCAAGTGCTAGGATTACAGGCGTGTGCCACCACGCCCAGCAAATGATTTAATTTTATGACTAAAATGGCTGACGTACCATCACTATACTCAAGCTGCACATGTATATGCAAAGATACCTAAATTCTGAAAACTACCTCGTAAACTAGTAGACCAGTGCTATTTAAGGAAAGCAGGCCGAAAGTAAGTGCTGAAAGTTCCATAGGATTGCTTCGGCGCTGGTGAAAAATGCTATCACAGTAAATTGAGCACTGTGGCATAACATGTCTGTTGAGAGAGAAGATGCCCTTTTTCCGATGTCTGGTCACAAGATTTATACTGCACTGAACATCAGAGGTCTTTAGGAACATTCCACTTTATAATCAATCCTTTATGAATTAGATATACCCAAACTGACTTAACTGAATGTTTCACAAGCTATGCTTTCAGCTTACAGCAGTTAAAGTTCTGTCTCTCCTAAGTTCATTACGCATCACACGTAGCAACAGTTCCTTTCACTTGCCCTGTACGTACAAGCTAGCGGGGAAGAAGAAAGGATGGGGTAGTAGTGAGCCAGGGATTCCCTCTGGGGAGCTGCTCCCAGGGCTGGTGTTCTCCCTGTGTGACCCCAGCCCCCAGAGAGAGCCAGATGTATGTGCAGTGTCATGTGTGACAAGTGGAGGGCGTGTGAGTGCTTTGATGATTTACTCACGAGTGTGAGTTCTCTATTCTCCCTTCTGTTATTCAGAGGTCCCCTGGTAAACTTGTAGTATGCGTGTGTCAGACCCCATGCTGGGTGCCAGGGAAGTGAGGATTATTAGGAGGGTGCAGTGTCCCCAGTGAGTGTGCAATAGGTGGGGAGAGATGGACAGACACCAAAGTGCCCACCTCCCTCATGGTGAATAATCGAGCGAAGTCCTGTTAATTCAGTTTCCCAGGGGAGCTATAATTCCTTTTTTGTTGTTGTTTTTTTTGAGTTGGTGGTGTTACCTTAAGAAAAGGAGGTGTCGGGCTAGGGTGGGGGTGTGGCTCTGTCGCAGGCACATGGCTAGCACGTGAAGGGCCCTGGGGTCAGTCCCCAGCATGGCACTGCATCTTCACAGTATGGCGAAGAAAATGTGAAGGCTGCCATGGGGAAAGCTTATACGATACTAAAGCAAGTGACTCTCAACCTAGGAGAAGGGCCTGGAGACGCACGTAAAGTCCTATCTGAGCAACTGGTTTGAGGATGTTGTCTGCCCAATCCAAAGGGTTGTGCTTCTCTTCCAGGAGAAACTTACCTTTCTGCTCCATGCTGTAAGTATTGCTGCAGTCAGAGCATTTCTTCCATGGCCAGTCCCCTTGACAGAATTTGGGTTACTTAGCAACATGCTCCTTTCCCCTGAACCTCACTGTCTTTTCCCCGAGTAGCCATTAACTGTACGCTTGCTGTCAGGACAGCCCACCCTGCATGTACTCAGACCTAGACAGTTATTAAGGTAGGGTTGCAGTTGCAAATACTGGCTTAGTCTTCCTAATAGGAGAAAAGATTTTAAATAATTACTCTTTAACTGGACGTGGGGGAACATATCTGTAATCCCAGCACTCAGGAGGCTGGGGCAAGCAGATCACTGTGAGTTCGAGGCCAGTCTGGGCTACATAGTGAGACCTCTCAAAAAACAAAAACAAAAAATGGCCAAAGATGTTTTTACTTTGTGATTTTGTTTATTTATTTTTTGGTACTGGGAATTGAACTCAGAACCTTGCACTTGCCAGGCAGGCGCTGGGCCACTGAGCTCTATCCGCAGCCCCTGAAGTAATGTTTTGGAGAGCTGCAATTTCCAAAAACAGTTTGAAAAGGAAAACAAAATTCCAAAGTCGCTGTAACTATAATTGTGTTAGTGAGCAGCTGTTGAACAAGGCTGTGGAGAGCTTGTGGGCAGTGCCCCTTTCACGTCTGGTGTGGCAGTTACTGGGGAGGTGCTGTTTCCTTAGGACTCACTGCCCAGGAAGAAGAGATGTGTCAGTCTGGCTTTATTTTTCTCAAATAGGCTCTGAGTTATACTCCTGTTGAGATTAAAGAATCGGATGAAAAAACAGAGAGAGACATTAACAGGTAAAGAATACTGTTTTGGCAAAGAGAGAGCCTTTTCCACTGCAAATCTGATGGTCACAGTTTTAAACCTTCCCTTCTCCAGTGCAGAGCGACTAGTTTTCTGCCGCCTGCCCTTCAGTATTGTTTCTGGAAAATGATCTGTATGTGTGGCAGGTTTCTGAGTGTGGCCAGCCTTCAAGAACTCATTCATGAAGGCACCATGACGTCGCTGTGCATGGCCATGTCAGAAGAGCCGCGTAAGTCTGTGGTCATTGACTGCAGTAGCTCCCAGCCTCAGGTCTACAATGCAGGTGAGCTGAAGCACCTTCTTGGACCTCTTAAAAGTTTCCCTCTTTGCACTGAGAACAAAGGGTTCAAATGTATCCTGTTGCCTCCTATAGTTTTCATGGTTATCTTTTTTTTTTTTTTGGTACTGGGAATTGAACTCAGGACCTCATCATGTTTGCCAGGCAGGAGCTGACTCACTGAGCTAAATCCTGGGCCCCTTTCAGGGTGATCTTAAATTTTCTGAAAATAGTAATTTTAGAAACTGGAAATCAAATCATGCCTAGCAGTTCCACTCCCAAATATAAAGAAACATGTATGAACATAAGGAGACAAATACAAAAAATGCTCAGAAAGGCATTGTCTGAAATAGCAAAGAATTGGGAGCAGTTTAAATGTTTATCAATGACCAGGCACGGTGGTGCATGCCTATAATCCCAGCACTCAGGGATCACTGAGTTCGAGGCCAGCCTGGGCTACATAGTGAACTCAAGGCCAGCTTGAACTACACAGCAAGACTCTGTCTCAAAAAAAAAAAAATACGGAATTTGATAAACTGCTAATTTATGCAATGGAATATTATAGAGCAATTAAAAATAAATTAGAGATACATGTGTTAGTCTAGCTCTCAAATATACCATTTAGTGAAACAGTTATTAAAGAAAAATACATAAATTTTAACATGTGCAAAGTAATACATATGAGGCTGAGAGACAGGATAAAAAAAATTTTAAAGAAATATATGGGAAATGGCTGGTGTGGTGGCACACACCTGTATCCCAGCATTTAGGAGGCTGAGGTAGGAGGATCCCTGCCAGTGTAGGCCACCCTCAATTACAAAAAAATGAATATATAGGAAATGATAATTTTTTGGATGGAAAAGTGAGGAGGTGTGATTGGAGAAGGGTTTTCAACCATTCTGGCGTATCTTAGCCATGTGGTGAGCACACTTTTTTTTTGGTACTAGGAATTGAATTCAGCAGCCTCGCACTTGCTAGGCAGGCACTGTGCCACTGAGCTACCTCCCTGGCCCTTTTGGTTTTTTGAGACAGGGTTTTACTACATAGCCCAGTCTGGCCTTGAGCCTGTGACAGTCCTCCTGCCTCAGCTTCCCACTCGCTGGGATTACAAGCATGCACCACCATGCCCAGCTTTTCAGAGTACTAGAGAAGTCTTAAGTAATTTATTGTACATATTTAAAAAAATATATATATGTCCTGTGCTTCATGGTGTTGTATTTTCACTTATTTAGTTTCTCTAAAATATTTTGTAGGAAGCAATCGATTTTGTGAGGATTGGATGCAGGCTTTTTTAAACGGTGCTGAAGGGGGTAACCCATTTCTTTTCCGACAAATACTGGAAAACTTTAAACTAAAGGTAATGAATTGGCTGTGTGGCAAGAGTCACATGCAATTTTTTGTCTGTGTTTTAATCAGTATCAGTGACAGAATAACAAATCTGCTTTACAGCTATAGTGTCTCTTAACTAGGACTGTCTCAAAACTGGAGTCATCAGAAGGCATTTCATTTTTTAGTAGCTTCTGCATACACATAATTTCATTTCCAGTACATTGGGTTGAATGCTTGCTTATATTTAGGGTCATCAGTCTTAATTGGTGATCATTTGTCATACAGAAACGTTTTTGCAGGTGAGATTTTGTTCTATCAAGGGCAGAGCATATTATCGATAAGAAGGATGGGATTATTTAAAATAAAATGCAAACAGCAACATATGCTGCATTCTCAGTTGGGCGAGAGATACTTTTTAAGCTTCATTATTATCTCACTAAACATATATTTAACTGGGTAATCTTTTTCTAGGCCATTCAAGACACAAACAATTTGAAGAGATTTATCCGGCAGGCAGAAATGAATCATTATGCTTTGTTTAAATGTTACATGTTCCTAAAAAACTGTGGTAGTGGAGATATTCTTTTGAAGATTGTTAAAGTGGAGCATGAAGAAATGCCTGAAGCCAAAAATGTGGTAGCGGTCCTTGAAGAATTCATGAGAGAAGCGCTTGCCTAGAGGTTTTGATCATGGTTTGTGATAACTGTGAAATTGTATATTTAAGCTTTGGTGTTTGAAATTGCAGTGGTTTTAATTGTTCATAGGATTACTATGTAAGATTATTTGTTTATTTTTATTTTTTGAATCAGGGTCTGGTCATATAGTTCAGGCTGGTTTTAAACTCACTATGTAGCCCAAGCTAGCCTTGAACTTGTGATGATTCTCCTGCCTCAGCATCCTGAGTGCTGGGATTACAGATGTGTGTCACCACACCTGGCAAGATTATTTGAAACATACCAGGTTCTTTTTTTCTTTTTAATTTTAAATTTTAGTTGAACAAAAACTATGGGAACATCTTCCCTGAGTCATAGGTAGGTATGTGTGTTAAGAGTTTGAATTTTAGGGGCCGGGGATGTAACTCAGTGGCATAGCACTTGTCTGGCAAGTGCAAGGTCCTGTTTTTCATTCCTGGTACCATAAAAACAAAAGTTTGAATTTTAGTCCAGTATGATCATTTGACCCTGTAATCCCAGCACTTGGGAGGCTGAGGCAAGAGGAGCCCTGCAAGTTTGAGGCCAGCCTCGGCTACATAGTGAGTTCAAAGCCAGCCTGAACTACATAGTGAGACTGTGTCTCAAAACAAAAGAGTTTGAATTTTAGTACATTATTTGCCCCATAAATTCTAAACTTTAGAAATTCGTTCTCTAAAAAACATCAGAGGTGATTTTGTGACATCTCTCAGGAGTTTGTTGGGGTATTTAGCAACTTTTCTTCCAGGAAAATTGTAATACTTCTTTCTCAACCAATTATAGCTTCTTTAAAAAACATAGTCTTAGGACAGATTAGCACCACTACACCATTTTAAAAGACGAATCTGTGCATCCTGTGGGCATGAGATACATTTTTTTGCCTGATTGATAGTTGGCATGGGTGATGAGGCCAGCTTTAAGTTAATATGCAAATAAATCATGAGTGTGTAAGAAAGTCAGTGAACGTCAAAAATAGAGGCACTGGCTTCAAGATGAAACACATGCTCTGGTGGAAGCTGCTGCAGAAGGGGCTGATCACTGCTTTTCTTCGCTTGTTCACAGGTATCTGTCCAGAGCCTGTGTTTTCTTTTACATACACTTTATAAGGAACTAGCATAAAGAATGCAGATAGACTCTTTGTGCCTCCATTCTCCAGATACTCACTGATCTTAGTGTTTTGTACATTTGTTACAAGTCTTAAGATTGTTTTATTCCTAATTGATTCAAAGTGTCCTCACATAGCCGTGTGTAATTCCCGTGGAAGTCAGCGGTAGTGACACACATATTTGCTTCGTTCATAAATTCATTTGAGAATGAGTTTTGTTTAGATCAGGAGTCTGTGTTCTCACCGCCTTCAGGATGCTGAGAGGAGCCCAAGCCTGTAGACTGAAGAATACTCTTACGTGGCTGCCAGTTCCCAGGAAGTGCTGAATTTTAACTTGGGGACATGACTCACCAAGACATTTCTTTTCCTTTAATGAGAAATACAATTCAGTGTCTTCATAAGTGCTTTCATATGGCTTTAAAGTTTAATAAGCTGGATCATAGGCAGGATAGAAAAAAATCTTTTTTTTTATAGTATTCAAGATGGTTGGAAAAATTAGCAGTTTTATGACACAATCCTTGAATCTGCCTTTTTCTAGTGCACTCTGTTGCCCACTTGGAAAACGATTTTTTACATAACTAATATTAGGATATCAACATTTTGAGTCTGGAAAACATGGTTTTCATTTGCAAAATCATAATGTTTTTGTGGTAGGGTCTTACTGCCTAGTTCAGACTGGCCCTGAACTCACTTATGTAGCCCCGGCTGGCCTCGAACTCAGTGCTTGAACTGCATCAGCCTGCCAAGTGCTGCGACTATAGGCCTTGCCACCACACCTGGCTCAAACTCATAATGTCATTCAAGAGTCCATTTTGTAAATGGTATTTAAAAGCAAATTGTTATTACCTGCTTTGATTCATTTGCAGATATAAGGTTTAATATAGTCTGTTTTTATATGTATTGTTCGTAATGTAGACTCACTACATAGTTGTATACAATAGACTTGTTTAAAAAATAAGTCTGACAAGTTCTGTATCATTATTACAAACAAAGAAAATGATATCATGGAATTGAAAATGTTGATCATAAGAAATTTATAGTTCATGATCAGAAACACGTACTGTATTCAAATTTTAATAAGCTAATGTATTAACTTTTTAAAAATGTATTAAGTTTTAAAAGTATTTGTTCTGCTGGGCGTGGTGACACGTGCCTGTAATCCCAGCACTCAGGAGGCTGAGGCAGGAGGATTATTGCAAGTTTGAGACCAGCCTGGGCTACAAAGTGAGCTCAAGGCCAGCCTGAACTGCATAGCGAGACCCTGTCTTAAAAAGACAAAAAAAAACAAAACAATTTGTTCAGGTGTGGTAGCACACACTTAGAATCCCAGCACTCTGGGAGGCTGAGGCAGGAGGACTACAACTTCGAGTCCTGTCTGAGCAATTCAGTGACTTAGCAAGACCTTGTTTCGAAGTAAAAATATTTTTAAAAGATGCCTGTAATCCCAGCACTTGGGAGGCTGAGGCAGGAGGATTGTTGTGAGTTTGAGACCAGCCTGGGCAACAAAGTGAGCTCAAGTCCACCCTGAACTGCATAGAGAGATCTTATCTCAAAGAGACAAAAATAAATAAAATAAAAGCTGGGAATGTAGCTCAGTGTAAAGGCACTGGGTAAGTCTCAGTGCTGCAAAAAAGAAAAAGTCTTTTTGTTCAGCTGTGGAATTAATTTATACATTATTTGTATGTTATTACAGAGGAAATGCTTTATCATGTATCAAAAAGTCTGGTTGTCTGTAATGATATTTGTAATAATAAAACTTAGCTCCTAATCAAAGTAGTAATTTTAACTTAGTGAACTCAGTTCTCATGCCTGACACCGGGAGCAGGACAGATTGACAGCTGTGGACTGTGAAAACTCCTGGGAGGCCTGCTGTGCAAATCCTAAGCAAATGTCCCAAGGTTCCTGACTGTTACAGCGTGGTCCTGGGCAGAAGGCAGGCTTTTCCCCCATCCTGCTCGTATCCACGTTTAGTGCCCTTGAACTCCCATCCTCTCAGCTGGGAGCATGAACTTTGGAACCAGATCTCTTGGGTGTGAATCTAGCTATGGTGTCTGCTCTCAAAAAGTGAATAAACATCTCTGAACTTTTCCCCGTGTGTAGCCACTTCACAGGAAGTTTTGGAAATGCCTACCCCAGTGCCCAGCACATAGTAGGTGCTCACTAAATTTTCCTTTCCTACTCTGTTTGTTTTGATTTAACTTTTTGAGACAGGGTCTCACTATGCAGTCCAAGGTAGCCTTGAACCTGTAGTGACCCTTCTACCTCAGCCTCCCAAGTGCTGGGTTTACAGGCCTGCACCACCACGCTCAGCTCTTACTATTTTTTTATCCTCTTATTTTTAAATTATGATCTTACTAAGTCATCAGAAGAACGGGAATGCTATGGGAGGGAGAGACCAGAAAAGGAAGGAGGGAAACAGAGGCTGAGGAAAAGTGTTCAGGAAGCAGCTTTTGGCTATCCGGGGGCTTCGCCTTGAAAGGCCTCAGGCCCTGTGCTACCCCTGTGCTAGGAGTCACTTCTCCACACCCCGAAGGAAAATGGGCTCTTTGACCATTAGGCGGAACTGCGCTGTGAAGTTTGTTATGCAGTGGTTTCTGCAGCATTTAGAAATACTTAAAAATAATACACAGGAAGGGGGAAATATAGAGGAAACTGACATGAAAGAACATTTGGGACTTGTTTCTCAACCAGTTACAGCTTCTTTTAAAAAACATAGTCTTAGAACAGATTAGCACCACTACACCATTTCAAAAGCACTTGGGAGGATGAGGCAGGAGGATTGTGAGTTTGAGACCAGCCTGGGCTACAAAGTGAGCTCAAGGCCAGCCTGACCTGCATAGTGAGGCCCTGCCTCAAAAAGACACACACCAAAAACATTTGGGGAAACAAGTCCCATGCTGAATTGAACAGAGCAGCTTAGTCCTCGAAGAGAGATTTAACACTCGCAAAACTACATATATACACTGCCACTGATTTAGAAGTTAGTGGAGGCCGGGCGTGGTGGCACACACCTGTAATCCCAGCACTCAGGAGCTGAGGCAGGAGGATCCTGGAGTGTTGAGGCTAGTCTGGGCTACAGGATCAGTTCAAGGTCAGCCTGAAGCACATGCTATAGTGAGACCCTGTCTCAAAAACTAGAGGAGGAAAGATTTCCCCAATAATGGTCATACTGTTCATCTCTCCTAGCAGTGTGGGTTATGAGTGGGAGGGAAGCAGGGTACTCACCAGGATGCTCTTACAGAAGTTCCTGACCTGAAGCTTGGGAGGAATTTCCTTATTCACTGCCACCCACCCCCGAAATGATCCACGAAATTGTCTACAAGTGTGCATTTTTATGGGCATCACTCAAGAGACCAGTGATTCAAGAGAGGTTCAGGAAGAACCATCAGGCTGGAAAGACGAGTGCCAGCCACGATGCCCATCTGTTCTTTGAGTCCTTGCTCCGGCCTCACCGTTTTTACCTTCTCCCGCCCACCCTGACCCAGCTGTGGAAATGAGCTCCCATGCCCACCCTTCAGCCCACTTCCGGAACACTGACTGACTTAAAAAAAAATCTTTAATGGAATCTGTGCTCGATATGTTACAACAAAAATATACAGAATGTACACGATACAAAAATATTTAGAAACCAGCATTGTGGTTTGTGTCTTCTTTCTGTTCTGCCCCGCCCACCCACCCACTTAAGTCCTTGAGAGGAAGTTCATCGTTGGGTGCCATGTTTAAGGCAGAGGAGAGTCAGTGCTTTGCGGCCAGCCCTGGGCACAACAGGAAGGATGCCGGAAAGGGCTTCCACTGCACCGGGCAATCTGCATTATCTGCAAACTGAGCTGGACGCTGGAGGAAGATCTCCGTTGGGTTGGCAATGGTTCTCTTAATGCTCAGGGCAAGACTGGCTCTCAGGGAAATTGGGAGTCCCATTAGCTGCTGAAAGAGCCTCATTATGGAGCTTTCCCTAATTAAAAAATGAATGATGAATGGTGTCATTAAAACAAAATTTCTCCTTTGAAGGCCTGTTTTCCTTTCCTCGGTGTCTGCAATTCCTCTCCCATTTAACAAGCAAATGAGTCCATGGCTGGTGTGTGGGAAATCCCCGGGCTTTCAATTTCTGTGTCTTGAAAGGCGGACCTACCTCCACCAGCCTGGAGTGACACGGTGCTCTGCCTCCCAGCACCCTGTCTGGCAGGCACATTGGAGAGGGAGGAGGGAGGGAGGGCAGGAAGCTGCAGGCGGGATGGGCACATGCTACTGGCTGGGGAGTGGGGGGCCCCGGAGCAAGGGGACCTGCAGAAAAGGCCAGATGCCAAAAAGCCCACCTTTGTGCGTCCTGTGAAATGACCCTAGTGTCCCTACTCTGTCCCTGCTTGGGAGCCACGGCCGAGAGAAGGTGGTGGAGGGTGCGCTGACAGCAGCTTGGGGCCAGCAGCCTGAGGGGCAGACAAGACACCCTCCAAGTGTCACAGACCTCAGACAGACCTAATGGTGGGAGGTAGAATCCTGCCTCACTCAGGTGGCCCATCCAGCAGCAAGCGTTCACCTGGAGGCCTTGAAGGAACTGGTGCTTTCCGAGGGCTTTCCGGAACCTTCCATTGCCCTCTCACCCCCTTCCAGCCACCTCGGTTCTGGTGGGGGATGCCACAGTTCAGAGGCCACAAAGTCCTATTCCCTCTCGATCCTCCTGGGTCTGCTCTTCTCTGCCTCCCTTCCCTGCTGAGTCCAACATGCCACTCAGTGGGGCAGAGACCAGCAGGCAGGACACAGACAAGAGGCTCCAGGCCGAGGCAACTCGGCCAGAGACCTGGGCCACGCTGCCTCAGGCCGACAGACTTCATCACAGCGCTGGCACAAGCACAGCGGAATCTTAGGAGCCAGGTGTGGGGAACAAGCGCCATCTAGTCAGTGCTGGGCAAGGATGAGGAAGGCCTTGGCAGTGGCTGGGTGTGCTCCTGGGTGGAGAGACTTTGCCCATTTGTGGGTAACCCATGGGACAGGAAGCTCCGGTGGCCCAAGACCCACAAATGCTTGGCGTGGCTCACTCAGCCTCTCCACGCATGAGGGCTCTGCTGGGTGCGAGACCGGGAGCAGGCAGTCCCCACACTCCTGCCCTTGCTCCTGCATGACCCCAGCCCCTCTGCTCCTAGGCCTGAGGCGGTCAGGGGTTGAGAGTTCGAAAAGCAGTATGAGGAGATTAGCATTTTGTCCAAGGTCAGGCACGTCCTGCTGGTACAATTTGGTGCCATCCCTGGAGGGGCAGAGGCAGCGGGTCACGTCTCCTGTCCTGGCACCTGGGGCTGCTGGGATGCAGCTGGAAGTTCATGGTCTCGGTCTCATTTTCCCGCTGAGGAATGGGGGCAGGGCCTGCACACCTCCAAGCTCTCTCCCGGCTCTAAGCTTCTGAGGCTATCTCCAGGCCGTCCCCACTGTGACACGGCTCCAAGCCCTCAAAGATTCTCCCTGGCAGCAAAGTTTGCTGCCTAAACTAGGATCCCTTTTGCTACAGCTTCCTGCCGCCGCACCAACTCAAGTGGATACAAGGCCTCAACATTCCTGCCCCAGCTTCCCCTGCATCCCAGAACATCCCAGAAGGTTTCTTCTCCCCCACTGCCAAGGTTTCTGCTAACCAGGCAAAGGAGGACATATTTGGAAAGGAAGGCATCTCAGAAAGAAAGAAAAGAAGCCGAACGTGGCTGCGAGTTTCCTTTTGAAATCCCAGGGTCCCCGGTGGAGCCTGAGGTCTCCCTCCAGCACAGACCACTCTTCCTGCTCACCAGCCATGCTTGGGAAGGTGTCCAGAAGGGAGAGGTGACAGGAGAAAGGTCGGCGAACGTTGGTAAGACCACGGATAGTCATGGACCAGGCCGCAGCCCCGAGTGCCTCCCCTTCCTCGTGCCTTCTCTCTTCCACAGACGCCCCGCAGGCCCATGGCTCTACGCACCTCCTCCACAGGCTCCACCATGCTTCACACCGTCGTGTACACGCACGCACGCGCACACACGCACGCACGCACACGCACGCACACACACGCACGCTCCACTGTCTCCATTCCCAGTAGAGAGGCACAAAATAGGTTCAGGGCGGTGGAAGGGACAGAGAAGAGCTGGAGGCCGAGGCAGGACCCGGAGGCTGGCGGGCTGGTGTGAGGCGTCAGCATTCTGGGTGAGAGGGAGGCAGAAGTCCAAGGTCGGACCTGTGCCTTTCCCAGGGTGGAAACTGGGTAAAGTTTATGCTCCAATCTTAGGTTCCTGTCACTGGTCCCTTAGGGCAAGAGAGGGGCCCAGGGCCTGGAGCCTACAGCATCTCCCTGTTCTCCCAGCACTGCCCTGAGCAGCTGTGACCCAGCACTCACTGGCAGGGCTAGGAGGTCCCCCCGGACTCCCCCACCCCAGAGCCCCAGTCCCGGACTGCAGCGGGAACACCGCCTGGCCTGCCACTGGCCCTGGGCTGGGGAAGGCCTGCCTGGCCACGGTGTGCCGCATACCTTCCTTATGTCTCTTGGTGGCTCCAGGTGGAGGCTGAGGGAGAAGCTGCTGCTCAGTGTGTGGCAGGGAGAGGGGAGCCCGGGGACGCTGGTGGAACAAGCCCAGCCCACAGGGATGGCTGCTCTCACTCTCCCAGCCTTTAGACTGGCCCTATCTCGTCAGAACAGCCCAGAAAAGTCACAGCAGCCACAACCAACTCCTCCACCAGTGCCTTTCAGGAAAAGCCTCCACTGTCTGTCCAAATCTAAACACAAAGTCACAGCGGCCCAGAGCCTCCAGCCTCTCCTCCCTGGCCTCATCGACCTGGCGATGAGAAAAAGATGCAGGTGCCCCCTCTGGACACCGCTTCTCCCTCCCCTCTTCACCTTGTCCTTCAGCCCCCTAGGGGGGTGGAGGCAGCTTCAAGTCCAGAAGAGTGTAGGCAAAGATGTTCCAGAGGACGGCGAACAGCACGAAGATGGTGTACATGGCCACAAAAATCCACCACAGCGACTGGTCCTGCAGCCTCTGCTCATAGTTCCTCAGGATCACCACGCCCAGGGTGATGCCCACAGCCACGCCACCCAAGTGCGCCACAAAGCTGGGGTGAGGGCACGGCGGGTAAGCCGACGGGTGGAAGCGCAGCCACACAGCCCGCCCGAACTCCAAGCTCACTGCAAGGGGCGAAGTGCAGAGAAGTCACTGGGGGGGGGGCCGGGCTGAGGCACTGCACCCACCCATTCATTCACTTGCTGTCACCAGGCCAAGCGCCACCCAGGCACTGCGACACAGTGATCAAAGAGGCTGATTAAACTTCTCCCAGCGCTTACAGGGTCTGGCAGTGAACCAGTGGACAATTATATCCTGAAAGCAATTTCATTAAAAGACACTTCTATGGGGAAAAAAAATAAGCGATGTCATATCAATGACAGGCACAAGGAGGGGGGTCCTCTGTCTGCAGAGTCAGGCAGGCGCCGCCGCAGGAGGGGTCTCGCCGTGAGAAGACCACGAGAAGCCCAATCCTGGCACAGTCACCTCTGGAGTCATGCTAAGTGCCAGGGACTCAGTTTGCCTGTGTGTCTGCTGGTATAAAACCTCAGCTTCAGGGTACCAGGCTGCACCGGTGGAACATTTTTACTAATGCCAGTGTGTCCTGCATGTGAGCACTCTGCAATCTACAGTGTTTTCAGGTCTGGCCCCTAAACCGGCACTGATGTGGTTGGAAGGGGTGGGGGGACAAGAGCAAAGAAGGAGTGGAAATAAATGGTCCCAGCTCTTCCTTTGCCCCAACAGGCTTCTGGAAATTCTCCCTTCACTATTTTTTTTTTTTTTTGAGACACAGTCTCCCATGCAGTCCAGGTCGGCTTGGAACCCACTCTGTAGCCCAGGCTGACCTTGAACCTGTGATGATCCTCCTGGCTCTGTCTCCCAAGTGCTGGGATTACAGGTGTGCACCACCGCCCCCAGCTGAAGGGACATATTCTTATCCCCATTTTACAGATGAGGCAAAGGCAAATGAAGGCAAAGCCGACCCATGCAATGAAGGTCCTTTCAGGGGCATGCTACACTTACATTTGGTAGCTATTTAACCCATCAGTGCGCCTCTCTCCACTTTAACCACCCCAAGGATGCCAGAACTCACATGGACCTTCATTCCTCTTGGGGCTGTGGGACCCTCTGCACTGGGCCCTGCAACTCCGAGGACGGCCGACAGAGGGCGGAAAGGAGCAGCCAGGGACCGAGGCTCAGCTCTCCCCAGCCCTCCCCCCCAGCACACTTCTGGCCTCTTTGTATTTAGCAAGTCCTGGGGTCAATGAAGGTTCGAAAGACAATGGCTCCCAACTCCAGCAGCATTTTAGTCTTTGTGGTGCCTAGAGCGGGATTTTTATACACAGTGAGGCTGCTGCTTCTCTTTTCTTCCTCCAAAGCAGAGTCTGAGCATATTCAGGGGCTATGCCAACCCCTACCCCCAGCTCCTACCCCTGCTACCCTGGCTCAGAGTCCATGGTTTTAAGGCTGGAAAGTCTTCTCTGAGATTATTACAGATAGCTAAATTAGGTAGGACATTACAGGTGGTCAGACAGGGCTGGGCCTTCGAGGAAGTCAGGGCAGAGGGTGAGAATACAGCGCAGCTGTGGCTGGAGGCGCATCTGAAGATTAAAGTCGCAAGGGCCAGCTTTACAGACTTCCCAAGGGATAAAGAAATGGGGGCTTGAGGTTACTGGTACCACCCTTTTGAGATTTCCCATATAAATAAACAATTATCTCATTGGGGGGGCCATGCTCTCTCACACAGTAATACTGAAACTGACTACTAAGACTAAAACCAAGGACAAGACTAAGATTATAGATTACCCACAAGGTGAATGACATCATCCATGTGCCCTTGCTGCTTCTGGCCAGTATTAGCCAAGCGGCTATACTTGTAATTTTATTGGTTGATTATACCTTTCACCCACATTGTACCCACCTCGTGATGTTGCTCTGTAAAACCTTCTCAGAGAGGTGGGCTCATTGGCAACCCATTCTGGATCCCTCCTGTCTCCCAGGAGCTATTCCTCTTCCTCGTCCCTGTTCTCTAATAAATTTTCCTACTTTTAACCTCCGTTTCTTTTTTTTTTTTTTTTTTGTCTTTTTGAGACAAGGTCTGTCTATGCTCAAGGCTCAGGCTGGACTGAGCTCACTTTGTAGCACAGGCTGGTCTGGAACTCACAATGATCCTCCTGCCTCAGCCTCCCAAGTGCTGGGATTACAGGCATGTACCACCACGCCCGGCCCTCCACTGTTTCTTAGAATTCATTCTGCAACTTCAGGGAACACGAACTCAGCATATCTGACATCTAGCAGGTTGGGAGTTACATTTTTTCTCCCTATATCAAAATGAGAAGCCGGGTGTGGTGGCACACTCCTGTAATCCCAACACTCGGGAGGATCATTGTGGACCAGCCTGGGCTACAAAGTGAGTTCAAGGCCAGCCTGAACTGCACGGCGAGACCCTGTCTCAAAAAAGACAAAACACAAAAACAAAAACCAAAAGATGAGAGACCCTCTAACCCTATCCAGGAAACAGATCCACAGGGCCCATCCCTGAGTCAGGGGCAGACACGATGTCCTCAAAGCCACCGCAGCATAAGAGGCAAAGGATTAGTGAAACCTCATAGGCCAGATCAACTTGAGCTTATCCTGCTCTTACCACAGCAGGTAGCTGATGCAGGCCGGGAAAGCCAAGTGCTCCCTGTCCAGCGTGGCTCCAGTGCTGGGCACAGGAAATGGCACAGGCCAGCTCTGCATGCTGGTTTTGTCGCCTCTTAGCTGGGTGCCCTTGAACAAGGAACTTCATTCTCTGAATTAAACCTAGTGATATCCTCACCATGGGCACATCCTGAGGCCTGAAGGGGAGGATGTTTCCTCTCTTCCTGCCTCCACTGCTCTCCTTGGACTCAGTGCCCTGCATCTCACAACAGCCGTGGGCTCCAGCTCATCCCACACCCGGCCCATTCCCTACACCGCCACCCGACTGGTTTCCTGCACCACCAACCTGTCAGTAACTGTCATGGTGGAAGCCCCTGGTGACCTCCCAGTGTACTCAGGAAGGGGGGCGGGGGGCATCTTTCTCCTTTGCCTTTCAAGCAGTCGTGAGCGGACCTCTCTGATCTCACCAGCTTTACTCCCGCCTCAGTCACGCACATGGCCGCAAGCCTCATTAGCCAGCTTTGCTCGCAGCTTGCCTGTTGTGACCCTTTAACCACCTGGGCCTTCGTCCTGGCTGCCCCTTTGCCCGATGTGCCGTCCTGCACTCTGCCTACCTGCCCACACCTGTTCACACTGAACTCTCAGAAGACCTCTCCCAACCACCGGGGCCTGCCACACCCTTCTTGTAAGGGCTGGTGGGTCAGTTACGTTTTCACACCTGCTGAAACTGCAAGTTTTTATGTGCGTGTCTGTGTGTGTATGCAAGTGTGCACACATGTTCAATACGCATATAATCTGAGGAACAGGGTCTCTGGCTTTCAGCAGAGGATCTCAAAGAACAACTTTATGACTCACAAGGTCAACAAGTTTTCTTTTTTTACGGTCTTTTTTCTTTCTTTCTTTCTTTTTTTTTTTTTTTTTTTTTTTTTTTTTTTTTTTTTTTTTTTTTTTTTTTTTTGTCTTTTTGAGACAGGGTCTTGCTATGCAGCTCAGGCTGGCCTTGAGCTCACTTTGTAGCCCAAGTTGGCCTCGAACTCGCAACGATCCTCTTGCCTCAGCCTCCTGAGTACTGGGATGACAGGCACGCGCCACCACGCCAGCAGCAAGTTTTCTTGATCTCTTTCTTTTTCTGAGTGCTTTTTTTTGTTTGCATGTGTTATGTTCTCAAGAAGATGAAGAAGGCTAAAGAAGCAGTGTAGGGACTGGGGATATAACTCTGTGGTGCAGTGCCTGCCTGGGAAACACAAGGTCCTATGTTTGATTCCAAGTAGCAAAAAGAAGCAGCTGTGCAGGAGCCAGGCTTTTGCACACACACACACACCCCCATTGCATGTTGACGATGTGCCTTATTTTTTCTTGGCTATAACCCCTGAAAAACAAGGATGGGACCATCTTTGCATTCTGGGGCCCCACATCAGCTTCCTTCCCGCCTGCCCAGTCAGTACTTACTACAGATCAAGGCCACAGCCATCCGCAGCAGCTTGAACTGACACTTCATGCCAGACCAGTTCTAGAGAAAAAGGAGGGAGTTCTGTTAGCTGGAGATCAGGCCTGTGTGTGGCTCAGCCACAGAGCACACCAGCAGAACTTGGAGATTTGAGGCACTGGTGAATTTATTCCTGCTATAAAAACCTTTGTGCTCCACTGACATAAGCAGAGAATCTAGATCTCGGGAGATGGGAGTCCCTACCCCCCCCAAAGGTAGCTTCATCCCATGGTTGACAAAGGATGCTGGGCTACACCACCCAACGTCAAAGCAGAGCCATCAGGATGATAAAAGAATTCAGCATCCTACCAGTGAGGGTGGAACGTGGAAACCTGGAGCTCTCAGCGCAAAGAGGAAGGGGTCGGGTTCATTGTTACCAAGTGTTAAGTCAACACCAGGAAAGGTCATACATTCAGTGAAAACTCCCAAGACTCCATGGATTAAATAGCAGGAAACACTTTGAAGTAGCCAAGCCCTTCCCAGGGCCTTCCCAGAGGCAGGGATCTCCCCTGCAGTGGGTGGGGGGTGTCCCCTGTGCTGCAGAAGACTCCATGAATTAAAAAAATTTTTTTTCCATGAATTAAAATTTTAATAGGTTTTTTTTTTTTAAAACTCCATTTCTGGCCGGGCATGGTGGCGCACGCCTGTAATCCCAGCACTCGGGAGGCTGAGTCAGGAGGATCATTGAGAGTTCGAGACCAGCCTGGGCTACAAAGTGAGCTCAAGGCCAGCTACAAAGTGAGCTCAAGGCCAGCCTGAACTGCAGCTAAACCCTGTCTCAAAAGGCCAAAAAAAAAAAAAGCTGCATTTCTAAGTAGAACTATCCAAAGATGGAATGGTGATCCCTGGCGGCAGCGGCAGGGGGCGGGCGTGTGTGCGGGTAGGTCGTGAGTTTCCTGTCACTGAGGTTCCAGACAGGGACCTCTCACTGCTCAAAGAGAATGCTCCAGAAGAGGATTGGGCCGCAGGAAGGGGGTGGGCCAGATGGCCTTCAAACAAGTCCCCGTCCCCTGAGAACCTCTGAAAACGCTGAACCTCCAAAGCGATAGACAGGGTACAATTATTCACCTTACAAAAGGATTTTTCACTTTACAAAAGACCGCGCCACAGGGCTCCTTTGAAGAGCACTCGGCGGTGGCGGCGGTGCATTCACAGGCCTGCTCCCTTTGCACTGCAGGCTGCGCATGCGCCCACTCTCAGACACCGGCTTGGGGTCTTCCCGGAACACACCAGCTTCGGGGAAGGAGGCAACCAGGCAGAGCCAGGGGACTTCTGTTCCCGCTCTCCACCCAATCTGGCCTCTCTGGCTGCCCAGGGCCTGCTCCAGGGCACAGCTCGTGCTCCTTGGAGGTTGCAGCAACTTCCATTAAACTTTACAGCCGCCTTAAATACGGGTGCTGACAATACCGGCTATATCACCGGTGGAGTAAGCAGCACCGGGGAAGCTGCCAGAAAGGGAGAAATCCTTGCGGCAGTTGGCTTCCCGCCCACCGCCTGCCTCGTCCTCATTATTTCTCACTGACCAACAAGCCGTTCTTCCCCGGAGGGGAGGTGGACGCATGGCCCTCTGTAGGTGCTAGGTCTGATCTCTGCTTACTGACGCGACCTGCTCTGAGAAGCAGATGGCGGGAAAGCGCTGTCCCTTGTGGTGTCTGCCCCCAGAGGGACCTTGCCAAGACACAGGGAACAAAGTGGGAGTTGGTGTCTCGGCTGGATCTGTCCCCACATCCCAGTGAGCCTCCAGCTAGAGGAAGCTGTGAATCACTCTTCTCGCAGGGGACATCTGCTTCCAGGCAGCAAAGGGGACACGCCCCACCCACTGCAGGGGAGATCCCTGCCTCTGGGGAGGCTCTCTCTCTTTTTGTATTTTTGAGACAGGGTTTCACCGTGCTGTTCAGGCTTGGCCTTGAACTCACTTTGTAGCCCACTTTGTAGTACATTTTCTGATGTGCACACTTAGGGTAATTAATTCTCTGAGTATCTGAAGACAGTGTCTCTTCCATTGTGTGTTGAGTGATAGCAGGCCAAATAAGGTAGAATGTCCCAGCTGCTCTCCCTCAGTGAAAGTCCTCTGCCTCCATGGGCCCAATCTGGGATCAGTGTGTGTGTGTGTGTGTGTGTGTGTGTGTGTGTGTGTGTGTGCGCACGCACACACGCATGTTCCGAGGGACTGAACTCAGGAAGCGCTGAGCTATACCCCCAGCCCTTTTAACTTTGAGACAAGATCTAAATTGCCCAAGTGGGCCATGAACTTGCAATCTTCCTGACTCAGCTTCCTGAGTACCTGGGGTTATACGTACACACCTGATCTGGGATCAATCTTAAAAACATACTGTCCATATTCTTGGCCTGGCACAGCTATCAGTGGGTGGCTGAGAATGCCCATTTCTCTCATGCTCCCGACTTTGCGTTTCAGGTAGCAGTGCTACCTCCTTAGGCGGTTGTGGGGACGAATTACCACTCACAAAGCACTCATTTCTGCCTCTTGGTGAGTATCATATAAATGTCTAGACCTAAGGTAACGATGAAGACTTTGTCCTCCAGGGTGGCTGAAAAAACTCAGGTCTCAAATGACCCTGGATGGAGCCAGGGAGCCTTTCTCTGGCAGCTCGTACTTGGGTCCCTGTTTCAGGAATCAGCAAGCTGAGCAGTCGGACCTCCGCCCAGCACTTTAGGGAAGAAGAAACAAGGGTCCAGAGGGCTAGTTCAAGGTCACAGCGAGTTAAGGGCAAGCAGACAAGGTTGCAGCGCAGTGTCACAGCTACACCCTGCACACTCCAGACACAGGGTCCTAGTCCATCTGCCCAGCGTCCCCCAAGGCTGAGTGAATGAGAGCAAAGAACCCTCCTCCTAGCAACTGAGGGGTTAAACTAAAAAGTCCCCCTTCCCAGCAGCTGCCTTACTTCCCGACCCACGATTCCCTCCAATAAAATGAGTGCAGTGAAACACCAGGAGAGAGGGGGAAAAATCTCACACGCAGCCAGCACTGCTGCTGCTATAAATGTGGAAAAGCTTGCAGGCCCCCAGGGGAACACGAACCACAGGAACCTCTCACAGGCCCTTTCATTTCTTTCTCTCCCAGAGCCTTGAAGGGTGAGATAGTAACTCAGCTGCAGCAAACAAGTCACCCAGGCAGCCTGCTCACCCAACCCTTGAGGAGCTCAGGGGCTGGGGGCTCATCCCAGCGGCGGGCGAGCTGACCCAGCCTGAGTCCCCGAGCTCTGTCCTCAGGAGCGTGGTGGGGAACAGACGGAAACCCGGGCAGAATTTCCACTCCAACGCAGCTTTCCATATCACTGGTAGAAACCGTTCGTCAAATGACCAAGAAAACCCAATGTAAAAAAGCAAAAGAAAAAAAAAAAAAAGAACAAACCCCAATGCAGAAAACATGAAAGCATACCATGGCTAAATCAGGGAGTGCTCACCTGTCCTACAAAAGGTTTTCTTTAAAGCCCTGTAACAGAGAGATCTTCTGTACCTTTTCAGATGGCTATCTTTCGTTGAGCTTTGACAATATGGTCCGAATTTGCAAAAATTTAGATCTCAAATATTTTAGGAAAACATCTAACACTGAGACCAAATGTCAGTAAATATCTTGTATGTTTAAAAATGGGAAAAAAAATAAATAAAAATGGAGCTAGGTGTGGGGCATATGTCTGTAATTCCAGCACTCTGGGAGGCTGAGGCAGGAGGACTACAGATACTAACCCAGTTTAGGGAATTTAGCAAAATCCTAACTCAAAATGAAAAATAAGGAAAGGGTTGGGTTTTGCTATCTCAGCGTGAAGACCGTGTGTTCAATCCCCTGTACTTCCAAAAAAAAAAGGACTCTGAAGTATGGGCCCCTACAGAAGGCAATTAATAATTTAGTTAGGTAGATATTTAAAATAAGAAGCCTTGACCATAGATCTTTTTGTAACCCAGATCTTTTGCCTATATATATATATATTATATATATATATTATATATATATATTATATATATATATTTTTTTTCATCTTTTTTGAGACAGGGTCTCACCAGGCAGTTCAGGCTGGCATTGAGCTCACTTGGTAGACCAGGCTGGTCTTAAACTCACAATGATCCTCCTGCCTTGGCCTCCTGAGTGCTAGAATTACAGGTGTGCACTACCATGCCCAGCCCAAAATATTTTTTGAATTTAATTCTTCGATGTAAATTGTGTTTTGAAACTCTTTTTTTTTTTTTGTCTTTTATGAGATAGTCTCACTGTACAGTTCAGGTTGGCCTTGAGCTCACTTTGTAGCTCAGACTGGTCTTGAACTTGCAATGATCCTCTTGCCTCAGCCTCCTGAGTGCTGGGATGAATGTATTTTTTTTTTATAAAAAATAAGACATACTTTCATTTAAGGCAGAATGTCTCCTTTAAAGAGTCTTGAGAATAGAAGTCTTACGGCTGGGGATATAGCTCAGCAGCATAAGTGCTTGCCTGACAAGCACAGGGTCCTGAGTTTGATCCCCAGTACTGCAAAAAAGAAAAAAAAAAGAGAGAGAGAGAGAGAGAATAGAAGTCCTAAATGACTCAGGGTGCGGTGGCACATGCCTGGAATGTCAGCACCCAGGAGGCTGAGGCAGGAGGATTGCCGTGAGTTCAAGGCTACCCTGGGCTACACAGCAAATTTAAGACCAACCTGAAATACAGAGCAAGATCCTGTCTCAGAAAGAAAAAAAAAAAACTGCTTTTCTAGCATGTATCTGAAGGAAAAAAAATAAAAGAACATATCTTCTGTACAGATATCAGGCAGAATTTCTACAAATAAAAATTATATATATATGTATATATATATATATATACACACACACACATATATATATACATATGATCTCACAGCTGAACAGTGATTTGCCATATGGAAAGCGTTTTCTTTTCTGTGTGTGTGTGTGTGTGTGTGTGTGTGTGTGTGAGAGAGAGACAGAGACAGACAGAAACAGACAGGCAGAGAAGACAGGAGTGGGATACAGGAGACTGAATTCAGGGAGTGCTGAGCTACCTCCCCAGCCCTTTTAATTTTGTTTTGGAGCAGGGTTGTGCTAAGCTGTCCAGGCTGGCAATGTATGATCCTCCTGCCTCAGCCTTCTAAGTAGCCGGGATTACACGTGTGCACCGCCACGCCTCACTGGAAAGCACTGTGGCATTCCTTGCATGTCTTCCTTGCAGTGCCTGGCAGGGCGGGATTCTGCCTGTGAATACCGGGGCTCCCGCAGCAGAGGTGACTCTGCTACTCAAAGCCAGATGTTCTTACTGCCATGTTCATTCCTTTTCCGCTTTCTGTTCCCATGAGGTACAAACACACACTGTCCAAATCTTCATTGTGGATTGAGAAACAATAGCATATCAGTTAAGTTGAACCATATGAAATCACCAATATTTAAATGCTCCTGGGACAGAGAAATGATCATTTCAAATGGGATGGCTCAGTGTATCTCTGACTTAATTTGGGTAAAAGTGGCTCCCTGACAAAGGGAAAATGACCTTGTTAGCAAGAAAACCAAGGGTTCAGCTGGGAGTGGTGGCACACACCTGTAATCCCAGCACTCGGGAGGCTGAGGCGGGAGGATTGCCTTGAGTTCAAGGCCAGCCTGGGCTACATAGCCAGCCTGAATTACACAGTGAGACCCTGTCTCAAAAAACAAAAACAAAACACAATAAAAGCAACCCCTGCAAAATAGAATCAATAAAGTTTTAAAAAAGGAAAGTAAAGTAAGGTTTCCTGCACCATCAGTAAGCACTGTATCACTTTCTAGTGAAGGCTGTGCCCATGTCGTGCTCTGGGACCTGCCAGGCTCCCAGAGGCCAGGAAAGCCGCTCGCTGCTGAGACTGCTCATCATCTCAGCCACAGGCCATGGGCCGCTTGCCACAAAGCAGCGTAAACCGGAGCCAAGCAGCTCCCACACCTCCCCGGACCCAGGCCCCGCCAGTGGCCCAGGTTGGCTGTCCCCACCATGGAGTCCGCAGGGACCCTGGGGCTGCCTCCCACGAGGTGGGGAGGGACAGGAGTGGCACCTTTGCGAACTCCCACTTGTTTCTGCTTCCACTGTGCCTGCCGGGCCCCAGCCCACAGCCACAGCCTGGTGGGGGCGGAAGGAGGTCAGCGGTGCCGCCGCTCCCTCTGCGAGGAATTGGGGCAGGGGGCGGGAGAGTGGCGAAGGCAGAATCCAGAGAGGCTGTGTCTGGGGAAAGATGTGGAACTGATACCGAATGACCCACTTAAAAGGGCCATGTGAGGCAGCCCCGTGTTCTCAGGTTCACTCTGTGTGCGTGTGTGCGTGTGTGTATGTGTACGTGTGTAAAACGCCGCGCATGAACACACGCCTCCCCGCACCTGCAGTCTGTCTCCAGCTGCTGCTCACTGGATTGAGGCCAGGAGCGAGTAGAACCACTCAGCGTCCGTCTGTCTGTCTCTCCTTCCCTGCCTCTGACAATTTGCAAGGGAGACACTGGGGAAAGGAAGGGGGGCGTGTTGGGGGTGGGGCAGCTGCGAATGGGCTGAAGCACTAAGAAAGCACAGGAGAACTCCGGAGCGTCCAGAACCACTGGAAAGGGGTGGAGCAGCAGGCGGGGTGAGGGAGGCCCCCAAGGCGGTGCTCTAGACATTGGCCCGCCCTCCCTCCCTCCCTCCCTTTCCCCCCTTCCTTCCCTCACTAAAATGTGGTGGGCACACTAGCAAGAGCCCAGCCCCACGCCAGGCACAGGGGAAACAGACACATAAAACCTGGCGGCTCCCGGGCTGGTGTGATGTGCGGCAAGGCCTCCCAACCCAGACTTCCTCCACCACGGGCTTGGACATCCTCTACCATATCAGGTTCATCCCTATTTCCTGCCTTCGAGGTTTGGTCTAGTTTGACCTCATCCTGGCCTTTTCCATGACTAGGGAACTAAGTGGTTATCTTCACTCTGTCTCACCGATTGCATGTTATTCCATTTCACAGACGTAGAAATGGGGTCCACGGCACCTAAGGAGCCTGCTCCGGGTCACCCTGTAGAAAGTGGCTGGGAGTCAGATCTCAGCTGCCTGGCTCTTTAGCCAGAGCTCTTAATTATCTCGCCGTGTTGCCCTTCAGGAAAAGGCAAAGGAGAGCGTGGGGGACGAAACAGTGTCCTGTCACCGGCAGGGGCAGCACACAGGACTGGCACTGGGATGGGCATCAGGACATGTTGCTTCACAAATCCCAACTTGGCAAACAACCTGATCAGGAGGTTGGACAGATCACTTAACCTCTCAGCCGCCTCTTTCCCTATTGGGGAGTTTTGGTGAGATAATCTCTGAGGTCTTTTTGCTTTGAACAATTCTGACAAATCAGGAATCCCAGTGATCACACATACTAGTGGCCACGTTTTAACCCTTTTTAAAGGGAAGACATAGGGCAGAAAGATGGGCTTATTCATAGGCGGAGCCCCGACTGGGAGGGATCCGGCCCAAAGTGGCTGCAGAGGAAGAGTGGGTGGGAGGCCCATCACCCTCTAGGGGATTAATGCCCAGGCTGGCAACACAGAGGTGAGGTGAGGAGGACACCCAGGGCCCAGTAGGGTGGCTCACCATGACAATATTGGCCAGATGGGCAGAGACGAGAGCATAAACCCCTCCGGAAGAGCCCACGACGGGTGCGGTCATGTCAGCCACAGACACTGCCAGGGACCCTGGTACAGAAGAGAGAGAATCCTCAAGAGCGCCGCGGGACTTGACGGCCCACCCTGCCTCAGCCTTGGATTCTACTGTCTGGGTAGGAAGACATCGCCTGGGGACTTCCTGTGGCTCTCCCAAAGGACCTCTCCATGGCGGAAAGAACCCCTTGATTCTGCCAGCTCATTTTATGGATGGGAAAACAAGGCTCAAAGAAGGGAAGTGACTGCCCAGGATGGGTCTCAGACTAAGACCCGGGTCATCTTCTCATCCCTCCCTCTGCCTGACGCAGGGCTACTGCAGGATCTGGAGCGGCAGCAGAAAGAACAGCCCAGCCAAATCCAGCATTCTTGACCAAAGCCCATGCTCTAGGCCTTAGTGACGGCTACTGCCCAAGCTGGGTCCAGGTCTCTGCCTAGCCACATCGAGAAATCTGTTTAGCAGCATCACTCTGAGCCTCCCCAAGCTGAGATAAATCACAAAAGGCCAACAGAATCTCCTAGGAAAAATGTCCCCACAGAGAGAGAGATGATGTCACACCATCTGGGGGGAAGGGTGATCCAAGGCTCTGGGTCTAGGAGATGACAAACTTTTGTCCTAGGAGGGAAGCTGGTCAGAGAGGAGGTGGAAGATGTACTGTTCTGGTCTCATCTGAGTGTGATCAATGCTTTGGCTTCTAGGGAAAGACACAGGAGGCTAAAAATAACTGGGAGGTAGAACCCAGGGCGCAGAGGATGAGCAGAGGTTGGGCTGGATGCGCACGCCGAGGCCACCGCTGGAAAATGCCCGCAGGCTCCTGAGCCAATTAGCCCCTGGAGAGCGAGCACAGGGGAGAGCCAGGATCTGCAGCTTGCTGGGCTAAGGCCTCACACCTTGGGAGGAGCAGGGCGCTGGCCATCTAGATGGGGACGCAGGCTCCAGGCCCATAGCATCACAGATCATTGGCCTCTCCCTGACCGCTCTCGCAAGGCACCTGCCTTACTGAGCTCCTTGAGGAAGAGCTCCCCACAAGCAGTTCCTGGTGTCGTGGGAGATGTAATCTCTCAGAAAATAACCCCAAACTGTCACCACTGAGGACCCCAAGGCCTTCTCCCCACCCAGGGCAACTATAAATCTTTCTTCCCCTCTTTCATGCCTTCCTTCTGGCTTTAATTAGGTATTGATCTATTGTCAGATAACTTTCTTTTCTTTTTCTTTTCCCTTTTATGGCCTAGCCATGGGGTCAGCCATATATAACACAAAGGGGGGGAAAAATCCCAGGGTGGCAAACAAACAGGCTGCGGGATCTGCATGACAAAGGATTCCCACGCTCTCCTGGCGCTGTCTGCGAAGGCTGCATTGCAGGGCTGCCGGCTGCCTGCCGAGTGGCTCCTCATTAATTACCGCTTTGGGCAGAAGCCCCAGCATCCTTGGCCTGGCCTCTTACCTCGTAGGATCTAGTAAACCGGTTCCCCATCCATCCCAGTAGGATCCACCAGGGCAGAGAGGCACAAGGTAGCCTCAGACAGGAAAAGGCCCCTGCCGGGGTCAAGCCGGCCCCACACTGACCTACCCCTCACCTTCCCAGGGTCTAGAGTCCTAACCCCAGGACCAGGATCCAGTTGGGGTTGTGGCAGGAGCACAGGATGGGGGCAGGGCTGGCTAGCTGTGTGACCTTGGGCATAGCCCTGAATTCTTCTGGTTTCAGTTTTCACATCTATGAAATGAGGTTGTCTAAGGCTTTTCAAATTTTGAGCAGTGAAACCCCTTTTTAAATGAATTCTTTCCAGGGCTCTCTACCCCACAGAGCAGAACATAGGGAAGAGCTCTGGCTGTGCAGGGAGGGACCCAGAAGCAAAGCTGCTGGCCCACTGGGAGAGGCCTACGGGGTTCCTTCCAGAGGGGACTTCAGTGATCCCAGGCTTGGTGCCTTAGATCCAGGCACCAAAGCTCAGATCCTGTGTTCGAAGCTTGAAGGTAACCACTGAGTCCACCTGCCCAGACTTTCTTCGGGTTCCTGTAGATCAGCTGGGCCCTGGAAGGCTGGGTGGGACCAAACAGGAACACAGGTAGGTAAATACGGTAACAAAGGCCAGCGTGGGGCAAGACCATAGCCAGGCAGGATTCCTCTATGAGCTGCTACAAAACTCATGGATGACTCATTCAGGAGGCTCGTAGGGACTCAGTGAGCACTGGGAGAGAACGGCAAACCCAAGTGACACATCTCACCGTCACACAGCAACCAGCAGCCTGCTTCTAGTTGGGGCTACATGTTGCCCAAAATCATTCCAGCAAGCAGATAAACCAGTGACTTTGTCATAAGAGACATTTGTAATAATTTTAGCCTGGCAAATGTTAAGGCAGATGTTCTTCAACATCTCCCTTGGCCATGAGGGGTAAAAAAAAAAAAAAAATTCCAAATAAAAAGTGCCAGAACATCTGCCTTTAAGCAATGTAACATTATTTATTCATGTATTCCTTTATTTTTTGAGTCAGCGTCTTGCTATTCAGGCTGGCATCAAACTCATGGCAATCCTCCTGCCTCAGCCTCCCAAGTGCTGGGGTTATAGGCATGCACTACCACATCTGGCACTAAGCCTCATTTTCTTTGTCTGTAGCAGGTGAAAAGTAGTGGTATCCACCTCTTGGGGCACCTGGGAGGATTAAATATGGCCACACATGGTAGGCACCGATAACCACTGGCCATCTGGTCAGGTTCTGGCTGTCTATACCTGGGCTTCCCTCTCTCGGGAAGGATGCGGAGGGGAGGAGTGAGGCAGTCAGAAAGATCAGTCAACTCAGTCCTGCAGATCCATGACCTGACATGTGGTGACCAGTGTGCCCTCTGGTCTGAACTGATGGCTCAAGCAGAACAGGCCACACCCTTGGCTCAATGTCACAGCACCCGCCCTCACATTCAGCTGACAGTCCTGCTTGCATCTGTGTCTCCCTACTCTGCACTGGCATCACCAGGGAGCAATGTCCGCTCCATCTCCCCACTGTGTGTCATCTGTTTTGGGTGAGTCTGAGTCACCGTGAATCTTATTTCTGTCTTCCAGGTTATTGGCTTCCCATCTAATTGACTACTAACCGAGGGTGCTACAAGCATTGTCCCTGTTCCTCGCCACTGAACATCTGGGACTCTGGGTATCTGGGCACACAAACTGCCACTGCAGATCCTCCCCCACCAGATGGCAGGTCTAGGGGCTGTGAGGGTGGCTGAGCAAGTCTGATACACAGAGGTGCTTGTTAGACCTTTGTGAAGGTCGTGGTAGGTGCTGGATTCTGGGAAAGGACTTCAGGTGCTGTCCAAGGTCCACGGCGCTGGCCACACAGAGGATCACGGCAGCCGGTGCTGGGGAATCTCCCGGGCTGAGTCCATGTGTGTATGTGTGTGTGAGGGGGTAGGACCCTTTCTCTTCCATTGCTGAAACCACTGCAGTCACCTCCAAGGGTCCCTGACTGCTTGTTCACAAGGCTGAAGCTGCCCTGCTCTCCTGATGACAACCTTAATGCCACTCAAAAGGATTAAGATCTTACTTAAACATACACACAAAGCTCCCTCGGGCACAGCTGTCTGCTGAAGAGCTGAGGCGGCAAACCTTGTTTAAAAAGCCAGCAATAAAGTTGGGAACCTCACAAGGGATCTCTGTGTTCAGAAGCCAACTTTGTGAGACTTCATGCAGAAATCTGCTGTGCACACCCCAGGTCACCTCCACCCCTATGGGTGCCAAGACAGGCAGAGGCCCTGGCTCCTCCCGATGTAGTGAGAGGCCACTACCTCCAGGCCAGACTGTTCTGTCTGCAGTGCGCCAGCCCAGGGCATGGCAGCTCTTCCTAGGAGAGCCAAGATCTTTTTGGGTTAAATGCTGCCCCGACCGAGGAGGTGGCCCACACCTCTGCTCCTCCACACATCTGCTGCCCCCATGGTGACCTGTTGGTCCTTTGCAGCCGCCCTCCAACTTCCTCACAATCCTCCAGGCAGGTCTCATCAATTCCCTCTTCAAGTTTAATGGGATCAAGAGAGAAGCAGTAGTTTCTTCAAGTGCACACAGCGACCACACAGCAGTGTGGAGACTGGAGCTCAGTCAGTCTATCTGTTCCAATCCTGTGTCTCCCCACCTGACTACCACTGACCTCCCTCTCTGGGTGGCCATTTCTTCCTGGCATCCCTGGAGGGAGGGAGGTTTTCCTGGAGGAAGGCTATACCGTTGGAAGCCTCAGGATCAGAACCCTGTGTGTGTGCCCTGGCAGCCTGAGGCCAGTCCCACCTAAGGGGTCTCCCCAGCCCACCCTGGGAGGCTTTCCCTTGGACCTGGGGCCCACCTGCATACCTGCCACAACACCAGCCACGTAGACAAGCCCAATTCGGGTGGCTCCATGCACCATCTCCAGGGGCACCCCCACCAACAGCTGCAGCACCACGTTGAGTCCCAGGTGTTCTATCCTGTGACAGACCACATTCATTCATTCATTCAGCAAATACGGTGTGCCAAGATGCTGGGGATTCTGGAATAAACAGGCCTCTGCCTCTGCCTTTGAGGGGCTCACGGTCTGGAGAGAGGAGTGACTATGCAGACCGACCACCCTGAAAACGCATTCCTTCCAGCTGGGACAGGAACACACGTATAGTGTCTGGGTGGTGACTGGTAGCACCTGCGCCTGTCACTGTGAGAGGAACTAACCATGGTTAAGATCTGTGGATTAAAAAAAAAAATCTATGGATGACATACCAAAGGACCACAGTCTAGGTCGCTGGTATGCCTGACCAGCTCCATCCCCCAAGCCCTGCCTATGGTCACTCAACCTCTCTATTGTATTTATTAGAGCTACCGACAGTGAAAGAGAAAGACATTCTTGGAATAAGTGCAGACATTAAAGGGATTGCTTATGATTTAGGAGTTCATTCTTCCCTTAAGGTCTCATAGGGAAGCTGGGCATGGTGGCGCAAGCCCATAATCCCAGCACTCAGGAGACTGAGGCAAAAGGGTCACTGTGAGTTCGAGGCCAGCCTGGCATACATAGTGAGACTGTCTCAAAAATAAAACACAAAAAAAAAAACAAAAAAAGAGAGAGAGAGAGCGAGAGAGAGAGAGCGAGAGAGACCTCATAGGGAAGCTTCTGTTTTCTGGTGTGTGAGACAGGACCTGGTCTGCTCCAAAGCTCTCAGGGTTGGGAGAAGGGTCCCAGCATTCTAGCCCATAAATCCTTCCTTTGGACATGGCTCCTTGTGGGGGCCAGGTCTTGCTAAGTGTGTGTGGGATGTCTCGCCAAGTCCATATATTACCAGAAAAGATCGTAATGTCACTATTATTCAATCAATGGGAGGCTTTCAAGTTTACAGTGCACTTTGATATCCGCTATCTATCTCATTTAAGCCAAAATACACATGGACAACACTTCAGGGGTGGCTTTGGTTATGGAGCAGCAAAGGGGCCAGCCCTGGCCTGCGTCACAGCCCTGCTCCTGGTCTGCGGGGCGCTGTCTGGAGCCCAGCTGGGCACGTGCCTACTCTAAAAGGCACCTAGAAACAGCTCTTGAATGCCCACCATGCTGGAGTCTTCTATCCGCTCCTGACTGTGCTAGGGAAAGGACTTCGTGGAGATGAGGTGTGTCAGGAAAGTTCTCTGGGAAGGGCTGGGCAATGGCACCAGACTCACAGCCACAGGCACATGGGCAGTATCTGGGCCCAGGCCTTCATTCTACAGCCTAAGCCCTCGAGGCAAGAAGCAGCCAGGAGGTGCTGGCCAGCTGTCTCCCTGTGCCATCTGTCCACGCACCAACCAGGAGCCCTTCCCTCAGAACCCAGAGCTCAACAGGTGAGTGTGGTGGCACACACCTGTCACGCTAGCCCTCTGCATGGCTGAGGCAGGAGGATGGCAAGTTTGAGTCCAGCTTGGGCAATTTAGCAAAACCTAGTCTCAAAATAAAAAAATAAAGGGCTGGGGCTGTACCTCAGTGCGAAGGTCTTAGGTTCAATCCCCAGCACCACACACATTTAAAAACAAAACAAACATAACAGGGCTGGGGATATAGCTCAGTGGAATAAGCGCCTGCCTAGCAAGCACAGGGTCCTGAGTTCGATCCCCAGTACTGCAAAAAAAAAAAAAAAAAAAACAAAACAAACATAACAAAACCCGCCCTGGAGAACCCCCCAAATTCTCTCCGGCAGACAAGGCCCCAGCAGAAGCGGTCACCGGAGAAAGGCCCAAGGACACCCCGGCAGCTTTGGCGAAGGACATCTGTGCCTTAGTGACTACAGACACGTGGCTGCTGTTAAGGAGGCAGAGAATGGGGCCAGGCGGCTTTGGAGGGTTTATCTAGTCTCTTTCTCACTGCGTGGGGCCGGAGAGGGTCATAGGGCAGCGCTGGAACAGTGTTAAAGCCATGAACCCACCACCACCACCACCGCGTGGGCTGCCTAGGCAAGGCAAGGAAGCCCGTTTCTGCTGTTTCCACATCTTGACTCATGAGAAGACAACAGTCCCCTGCTCCTCTGCCTGGCCCTGTGCAATCAAAGCCTGGGACTCACCGGGGTGATGTAAACAGCCTGTCCCAATGCACCGCCCCCAGCCCAGAGCAGAGATGTTTATTGGCAACCACTGAGCACCCTCTCCCACAGACAGGCTCCTGAGGGCCTCTCTGGGCCACTGAATCTTTCAGCTGAGCAACAGCAATGACAAATGATGGGGTCCTGGGACACAGTAATACCCTTCCCATGTCCACCCCAGAGCAGGCATTGCCAGGGCCTTTCCCCAGAAGGCCTTTCCTCAGAGGGCAGTTAGAGCCTTCACTCTGGGGGGGGGGCAGTCTAGAGGACACCTCAGAGGCTGGTGCCTGGGGTCTCTCTGTTCCCAATGCAGGGCTTCTCCCATGGGAGAGGAAGCTCTGGTCAGTGGTGCTCTTCCAGGGACTGGATCAGGGCGGCCACATGTGAGTCCTTACCCTGTAGCAGGAGGCACCAGTGAGAACTGACTGCTGTCCAGCCCCCAAAGAGACCACAGTGACTGGCAGAGCTCCCCACGAGACCCTCATCACATACGGAGACCACCTGGGAAGAAGGTGGTTTCAGCCGTCCAGCCCTGTACCTCGCTTATAGGGGTAGCTACACTTGCAGTTTATGAACCGTGGATCTGGTGGCTGGTCACACGTTCCTCTCCGTGTTAGCTCCCAGGAAGTGCAGACCAAATGGTCAGGAAGTGCACAGACTCACATGTCTGAGTATGCTCGTATCACTGCTGGCTTCCAGGATTTTCCTCCCTCCCATACATGCTCATGAGCTGACATGTACAGTTTGCTATTAGATGAGTTTCAAGCGGCCATCTCAAATTCTGTGACAGGAAGACACTTTGGGGCCTGGGGTTGTAGCTCGGTGGTGGAGCCCTTGCCTAAGCGTGTGTGAGGCCCTGGGTTCAATCTCTGGCACCGCAGAAAGAAGACGGGTACTCACCCGGCATGCATGAAGATGTACGTCAGGTAGCGCCAAGCCTGTGCTCGGAGCTGGGGGTGGTAAACCAGAGAGTTCTTCAGGTAGCGTGGATGGGTCACTTGCAGCACAAACTGACCCAGCGACACCCCATTATAGAGGAAAAAAGCAACCTGGACAAAGTGCGGAATGAAGAAGGCCTGTTACGAGGTACAAGGCTGCCCAGGAAGCCCCTCTCATGCTGACAAGCACTGGAGACCCCGAAGAACGTTGTTATCTTTCCTTCTCAGACAATGAAAGATACTCACAGCCAGTGCCCGGGCAGCACTCGGCTACCCTCACCCCAGCGCTCTCTGATACTCTGTGTTCATGATCACCCTGTCTCTGCCTCTCGCCTTCGTTGCTACACAGGTGGGGTTGGGAGGACATTAAACTTTAACTCCACAAATAAATCTCCCATTCTATACCAGTCAATTTAAAACAAAACAAGCTGGGCGTGGTGGCGCTCGCCTGTTATCCCAGAACTCTGGGAAGAGACAGGAGGACACGAGTTTGAACCCGGCCTGTATGATTTAGTGACTTAGCGAAAATCAAAACGGCTGGGATGTCGGTCGCTTGCTCAGGGTGAAGGCTCAATAATACCAGGCACCCCTACACACACACACACACACACACACACACACACACACACACACACAGAAACAAAGAAAAAAAAGGAATAAAGGAGAGAAAACACTGGTGAAATACACATGCAAGTCTCCATCTCACCTGGTTTGCAGGGCAGAGGTGAGAGGCGTTAGTGAGATCACACTGTGCTAGGGTCACCACAACCCCTGCCCAAGCTCCTTGCTCTTACAAAGCTGAACGTCTACACACTAAACGCCAACTTCGTTCCATCCCCCAAGGCAGTTCCTGACAACCACTATTCTCCTTTCTGTCTCCATGAATCTGACTACTCAGGGACCGCCTATGTACGGACTCACATTGTATTTCTCCTTCTACGAATGTCTTATTTTACTTTGTATTATTTTCAAGGTGCAGCCATGTTGCAGCATGTGTCACAACTGCCTTCCTTGCAGAGGCAGAACAGTACTTCACTGCATGCACCGGTCACGTGTCCACCTATTCTCTGCCCACTGACCCTTGGGTGGCTTCTGCCTTTTGTCACTGTGAACACAGGTGTACAAACCTCTCTGTTAATCTGCACTTTCTTTTTTTTTTTGGTACCAGGAATTGAACCCAAAACCTAGCATTTGCCAGGCAGGCACTGTGCCACTGAGCTATATGCCCAGCCCCTAATTTGCACTTTCAGTTCTTCTTTTTAAGAGTCCTGGGGGTTGAACCTAGCTAGGGCTTTCATGCTAGATACATCCCAGCCCTTTTTAAAAACTTTATTTTGAATTAAGTCACTAAGTTGCCCAGGTTGGGTTTGAACCTCTGATCTTCCTGCCTCAGCACCTCAGAGTGCTGGTATTATGGGCACGCACCACTGTCCCCAGCCAACTGTTAACCTGTTACTTCCTGGTACTGGGCCGCTTGTAGTAGCTTCCCCTCCATGTTCTATTTTCCATCTGTTATAGAACCAGAGAATCACATTGCTAGAACTGTATATAAAACAAAAGTCTTCGGAGCTGGGGATATATAGCTCAGTGGCATAGCGCCTGCCTGGCAAGCATGAGGTTGTGAATTTAATTCCCAGTACCACCAAAAAAAAAAAAAAGCGTTGGGCTTTGAGCACAAAGGCTCTGAGAGAGTTATCTCAGCTATATGAGCATTTTCCAGTTTCTTCTAGATTGGTGATTTAACCTTACATAGCTGAGGAGTCTAGAAAACTGAAGCAATCTGGGTCTTCTAGACGGACTTAGACAAATTATTTTAATTATCTGGTCCTCAGTATTCTTATCTGGAAAATGGGTAGCAATACCGAGATTTCCAGAGTGGTTCACAAGGGGCCATCCCCACAGCTGGCCTGGCACACACTCAGAAGGAAGCCACAGTGAAATGCCAGGTTGGGACCATCTGGGCCAAGCTGGAGGATCTGTATTCTCTGGGCTCTCTGAGGAGCGCTCTGTCCACCTACCCCCATGCGGGTGGCCTGGCAGCAAATACAGCTCCCAAGGCAGCTCATTATTATTGGTCTTCAAATAGAAGTTAATAAATAGACCAACACACTGAGCGCTGGCAGAAGGCGTCCAAGAATATCTCAGCGAAATCGCAACTTCAATACCTACTTGGATGAAGCCATAACAACAAACATGCACTCTGGCTACCAGGCCTGGTATTTCTGATCTAGCAAGAAAGAAGAAAGATGCCACGAAGCCAAATGCTCCTGCTGTTTGATTAGGCAAGAACTTTACAAGACCATATGCAGAAGCGGTAATTAGGCCTGTGGCTTTGGAAGAGAAACAGGGAAGATTATAAAATGCTGAAGGGATGACAAGCATCCATCCGGGAGCTGGCCGTGGGGTGGGCCACGTGGGTCCCCAGGTTGAACAGCCAGGAGGACTGCTTCCCACCACGCGCGGGCACAGGCACGGAAAACCGTTCCTTCAGAGGCTGTTGCCTACACGGGAGGATTTTTTTGTATAATAGCAAGTATGGCTGATCCCCAAGGGCGAATACTGTTAAGATATGTCAGGCCCACCTCTACTTGTTCATAAACACTCCCTCCCAGAGGTAGCTGTGTGATGCTTTTGTGTTCAGAAAGCACCCAAGGTCTCGCAGAGGCGTCCTTCCTGGGGGAGCGTGAGGCAGGGCTTGGCCCTCCTTTACCTGAGGGCAAGGGAGTCCCGGGAGCAAACAGCCGCCCTGCCTTGCCCACCTGCGCATGGATGGATGAGGTTCTCAGAGCCTCCTGGATTAAACCCCCAAATCAATGGCCTTGCTGCACTGCTTCTGCTACTGCTGTTCTGGGTTGATTTTTTTTTTTCTTGGTATGAGGAATCGAACTCAGGGCCTTGCACTTGCCAGGCCCACACTTGTGCCGCTAAGCTATATCCCCAGCCCCGATGGCTGCTGTGGTTCTGGAGGAGGTAGCCACACAGGACTCCGTGGCAGCAAGCATTACTGGGCATAACCACGCTTGGACTGTCTCACTGCAGTCCTGGGTTACAACAGCTCCTGCACTCACTGGAACCAGTTTCACTTGGCTATTCGAGCGCCAACCATCACCCTGTGGTGGAGAAGGTGCCCCTCTCCTTAAGACCCCCACTATCCTCTTGGCTCCTCCCCCCCACGCCCCCCACGTGCCTCCCAGTCTGGGCAGCCCCTCCCCCACCCGCGTCCTTGCCTCCAGCAGGGTGACGGTAACCATGAACCAGGGCGGCGGGCAGCAGGTGTAGCTGTCATAGTACCACTTGCGGTCAATTTCGCGCGGCAGGGTCTCGTAGGCCACGTGGCGGATGAGGCGCTGGGACAGGCTCAGCCCCTTTTCCTCCAGCAGGGCCTTGCTGCTCAGCCTGCGGTTGCCCTGCAGGATGGCCTGGCGGAAGCTGTTGGAGCGCTTGTTGCCCATCTGTGCAGATGTGGCATGGGGAGAGGGTCAGAGCTGGGGTCTGGGGGAGCCTCCACCTCTCCCCAGTCACTGTGTCGCTTTGCCCAGAGCTGACCCCACATTTCCCCATCTTCTGTAACAGTCAGTGAGAAACAGCATTCTCTGCACTCTTAGGGGGTCAGGCAATCTAAGCACGTTACAGGGTCTGCCTGTTGCACTATGACACCCCCATTCTAGTAGACGGGGGTGTGAAACACAGGGCGTTTGAGAGACCAAGTTCAGACCAAAGCCTGCCTCTGTTCCCATCCAGGTCCTTCCCTCCACTCAGACATCCCCGTTCCCTGGGCCATTTTTAAGCATGAGGCAGGTTACCAGACACAGCAGACACAGCAGAGCCCAGCACAGAGCAGTCACCAGCCCTCACAGTTCAGAGTGGCAGCTGCTAGGCCAGCATAGCAGGCAGGGGGAGCCCAATGTGCCCACGGCCGTCAGCAGCCTCCCTGGAGGGGACGTCTGCATGAGGCCAGCGGACGGGGTTGGGGGAGATCCACAAACCACAGCTTGGGAAGACTTGAGGACTTTGCTTAGCTGGCTCTGCAGGGTGGTGGGCCAAGCAGGGGACACCAGGCCGAACCCGAAGCCAGGACTGCAGAGCCCATCTTTCTTCCCCAGGCCCAGCTCACCTCCCCGCCTGGCCCCAAGGCCACCCCCTCTGGCAAGATGCCCCAGGTGGGCCCTTGCAGCTGCCCCACCCTCACCCCCGCCAGGCCCTCAGAGCTTGGAGCTGCCGCTTCCCAGGTGCCGACAGGTTGTGAGCCCCCTGTGGGTCCCACCCTAGAGGGTTCTGTAGCTGCTCCTGCTGGACTCTGCACCAGCCTCTCCAGGTGCAGCACACAGGCGCACACGCGCTCCCAATAGAGAGGTGGCGGCAGGCTCAGGGTGGGCTCGGCATACCTAGAGCTGTGCCGGGCACAGCCATCTCCACATCCTGGGCCTTGTGGGGCTCCCAGGGGAGGCGGGTGTGAAGGGCAGCAAGAGGGCAGCCCCTCCCTTATCTGGTACCTGGCATCCTTCCACAGCATGAGGGTGGGGACTGAGGCTTCCAGGTGAGTCATTTCCCAAAGGACCCACAGTACATCGGTCAGGGTTTTTTGTTTGTTTGTTTGTTTGTTTTGGCGGTACTGGGGATCAAACTCAGGACCCTGTGCTTGCTAGGCAAGCGCTTATTCCACTGAGCTATATCCCCAGCCCCTCGGTCAGGGTTAAAGCCCACATCTGACTGGGTGTGGTGATGCATGCCTGTAATCCCAGCACTCAGGAGGCTGAGGCAAGAGGATCACTGTGAGTTCAAGACCAGCCTGCGCTACAAACTGAGTTCAAGGCCAACCTGAACTGTATAGTGAACCCTTGTCTCCAAAAGATAGATGGATAGATAGATAGATACATACATACATAGATAATATTTTTAAAAATCCACATCTGCCTGACTTCAAAACCCATGATACCCATATGGAGCATTTATTTATTCTATTTTATTTATTTATTTTTGAGAAAGAGCCTTGTTGTGTAGTCTAGGCTGGCCTCCAACTTGTGGCAATCCTCCTGCCTTGGCCTCCCCAGTGTGGGGATGGCAGGTATGCACCACAATGCCCAGCTTCATATGGAACATTTATGCCAATTATATAAAGTAGTCTGTTTTTCCAGGCCTTGGTGTGTGTATGGTTGATACATTGTGTCAACTTGGGAAATCTAGAGGTTTAGCTGAGTGACTCAGGGGGAAGCTGGGGCGCTACTTTGTAAACATCCTGAGCCTGTGAAAGAGGAGGGCAGGGAGACTGTGTGAGAGGTACACGCCCCCTGGGTGGGGGTAGGCTGTTTACAATGTAAGGGAAGAGAAGAGGCTGCTTGCAGCCATTCCTCCCTTTTGCTCTGGTTGTTTTTTGCTGTGCTCTGGTGCCATAAACTTTGCCCTCTGCCATGTGCCATTCTGCCTCTAAAGCAGCCCAATACGGACTGAAACCTCCACAAACTGTAAGCTAAATAAACCTTTCCTTTCTTCATTTTGGATGTTGGGTATTTTGTCTCAGCAACTCGTGTAAAGTAACAAAGACAGTGAGCAAAGCCCAACCCTGATTTCAGTCTTTCACCCAGGCATCTTTGTATAGTACACAACCTGTACACCCATACAGGACAACTCTCTCTGCTTAGCTATATGCAGTGGGTAATAAGTGGGCTCTGGACAAGTCTGATTTGTTCTGCTTAGGGTAGGGCATGTAAAGGCCCACCAAAGATGCAGAATTTACCTGGTGGGAGAACATTAGGAGACTACAACAACCTTCAGATGTAGCCTTTATCGTGTTTGGTGCTTACAAAAATCCCATGTGAAGTTTGGGGTTTATTTTACAAACAAGACTGGAGCCCCATCTGGGTGTGGTGGCACACGCCTGTAATCCCAGCACTCGGGAGGCTGAGGCAGGAGGATTGTTGCGAGCTCGAGACCAGCCTGGGCTACAAACTGAGCTCAGGGCCAGCCTGAACTGCATAGTGAGACCCTGTCTCAAAAAGCCAAAACAAAAGAATGGAGGCCCAGAGGATCATTCCCGTGAGTGTCCAGGCTGCCTGACCAAGGCCTGAGCTCTCTGTCCTTCCCACAGCTCCCCGCAGGGAGTCCCTTCTTCATCTGGCTCCAGGGCAGCGCTGCCTCATGGACCAGGCCAGGGCTGGCCACCCAGCTCAGAACTGGAACAGAGAAATCCCGACAGCAGGAAGTCACTGGCTTGCATGAGCCCACACCGAGGAAGAAGATGCTCTAGCCCGGGGTGCCCTCACTCCACCCTGAGGCCAGGCAAGTATGGGGTTGGGGGGGTGGCGGGGCATGCAAGCCAGTGCTGGGGCCGCGGGGACCTTGTGAGCCAAGCCACGCTCGGTCGTAAGCGGCACCGTGGGCTTCAGGTCACCCTCAGCCTCCACCGCCTGCCTTGAGAACCCCGACTGTCCCCGCCCCCCTCCAGCTTTGCTAGCTGCACGTCTCCCCTTCCAGGTCTTGCTCCTCCACAGCAGCTCCAGGCACGTGTGCTCTCCCTGGGCAGCTCGAGCGCCTCCGTGGGCGACCTGACACTGGGGCACCGACCCCCCACGTCACCAACAGGGACCAGGTGAGGCCTTCTGCTCTGGTGCTCATCTTACTCTGGGTCCAGCTTCTCCCGAAGTCCCACCCACGCCAAAGTGGGGAAAGTGTGCTTGCTCAACCCAACCCCACTCCAGTCCTGCCACAGTAGCCCCAAACAGCACACACTGGGCCCCGGGAGGAAGTCCCCACTCCCGGGCATGACAGGGATACCTGAGCCTCCCGTCACCAGCCCCTCCGATGTGGGGCATCCGCCAGCAAGCTGAGGAACTCTGGCCTCCACCGTGTGCTCCCTGGGAGGCCTGGCCCTCACTGCATCCTCTCCCCAGTGCCTCTTCCCACCAGCAACCACCTCCGTATTGCCAGCCCTTCATTTTGGTGGAATTGATCCCACCCCAGGGATCAGTGGTCACTGATGGATATGACTCAGCCAGCATCCCACTGGCCCAATGAGGGTCAGTGGAAGGGAGAAGATTCCATGCCTTGTGCATGAGATGCCAACAGAAGACTCTCTGCATGGTGTGGCCTGAGGATGCGAGGGCTGGAACAGCTGCAGCCACTTTGCTGCCACAATGGGAGGGTATGGAATTGCCAGTAACTGCTTTGAGGATAGATAACCACTGGAGAACTGAATCCAGAGCCAAGGAGAAACCTTCTCAGCTGGCAGCTGTCCTTGGTGGTGTTCTCTGGCTTGCTGAAGCCTAGGCTTTTTTAGCGCTATGAGCCAGCAACAGGTCCCTTTGTCTAAATTTCTTTCTCATGTGTCTAAACCAAAACCCCTAAGAGGCCCCTCCAGTGGCAAGGGCCCAGAGTGCTCACCAGATTGACAAAGTCCTGGTAGCAGATCTGCCCATCCTCGCGGCTGTCAGCCAGCGCCAGGAGCACCTCCCTTTTGTGCGGGTCCAGGTTGGAGCCGTGGCTCTCCAGGAGGCTCCGGAACTTGCCTGTGCTGATGTAGCCTGTGTTCCCAGGGTCAAACTGCGGGAGAAGCAAGATGGCAGGGATCAGCAGGGCGTGCCTCTCACTCAGCCCAAGCGTGGGGTCCAGATCTCCACCACATTCCCTGGCTCCTGTCCCCAGCCTGCTGCTGCGGAGGCCCAGGTGGCAGCCACAGGCTCCCAAGGCCTCCTGCAGGGTCACCAGCCCCAACCAGCTTGTGTGGGAAAACGGCCTCCCCACAGCTGACTCCCCAGCACAATGGGTGGAGGAGAAGCCAGAGCTTCCAAGGCCCAGGGCAGGGCAAAGACAATAGGAGGGAGACTCTTCAGCAAAAGACCTTCCCCATGCCAGGCAGGGCGGGAGAGGCCAGGGAAATCGGGGACTCCAGTGGGGCCACTGAGGGCCCTGCCGGGGCACAGGAGCACAGCCTGATGAATCCTGCTCCTGGCCAGCAACCTTCTCAGGACCCCTCTTGCCACATCTGCACATGCCAAGCTGGCAGCTGCTCAGAGATGCTCTCTCTGTGGGTCTTGTTTTGGGGTGTGTGGGGTGCAGGGGACCAAACCAGGGCCTCATGTGTGCTAAGGAACTGTTTTGCCACTGACCTGCATTCTCCACCCTTGTTTTTTGAGACAGATCTTGCTGAGTTGCCCCACGTGGGCTCGAACTTGAAGTTCTCCTGCCTCAGCTTCCCTAGGCTGGGATCACAGGCACGTGCTACTCTGCAGCTTTGCACACATGGGTCGCTCCATCTAAGATTCCCTTCCATCCCCACTACTGTCTCCCTGGGACACTGAAATTCACTCACTCCTGCCAACTACTCCCAAGTCGTCTCCTTCAGAAGGCTCTCCTGACAGAGGACCCTGTCCACACTGCTCCCCTGCACATGGGCGGGCTCTGCACCTGCCCCCACCGGTCTCCAACACTTTCCCCTGCTCGCTGGACTGCAGCTCCTGGCAGCCTGGTATTACTTCACTCTGGGCCTTTAGCATCACGCCCGTGCTATCGGCACTCAATCAAGATGTGTCGGATGAATGGACAGCGACATTTAGATGAACAGACAGGCACTAATTTTCCATGAAAATCCTCCTGGGTTCAGTTAGAAAAGGCAGCCTCTCATTCAGCTCTCCTAGAGAACCCCTTAACCTTTGCATGCCTCCTTCCTCTTGGAGCCACTGTGCCCTCCCCACATGCCAGAGGGAACAAGATTCTCAGTCTTCATGCTGTGCTGAGCGGTGCTGTCCACAAAGCGTGTTGCCGCCTGAGATTCTGAGCCTCCCTGCAGAGGTGGCTGGGGGCTGCCTAGGTTTTCAAAGACAAGGCATGGGCTGGGGCAGGTGGCTCAGGGGGACAGTGCTTGTCTAGCATGGGTGAGGTCTGGCTTCGGGCGCCGACACCACCAAATAGATATACAAATAAAAAGATGGCAACAGAGCGTACTTTGGAGGGGTGTGTGTGTGTGTGTGTGTGTGTGTGTGTGTGTGTCTAGTCCAGAAGGCCAAACCCACATTTCCCCATTTTTCTGGATTAGGTCACTCAAGACTATTTCAGGAAAGCAGATTCTGTGTGCAGCATTTCAAAGACAATCCAAGAGCGGTGGTCACGGTCACAGACTATTTCAGTCCTCCCCCCAGGACTCCGCAAGGACGACATCGATAAGGAGGGCTCTTTTAAAGTCCACATATTCCCCAACTGTCCATCCCAAATTTCAGGGATGACATCTATCTGGTTTTCAGTGCTTTTTTATTTGAGACGGGGTCTCACTATGTAGCCCAGGCTAGCCTGGAACTTCCCACAGTCTTCCTGCCTCAGCCTCTCAAGTGTGGGGTTACAGGCATTCGTCACCACCTCTTAGCTCTTGGTTTTTGGTTCCCATCAAGTATTTCAAGGAACTCACTCTTGGCTCTGTAAATACCAGTAAGCGCAGAAAAACCTAATATTTGCAGTGTGTCCTGGGGGTCAAACCCTGTTCAAAGTGCCTTATGTGTATGATTTCTTAGCCCCTCTACAATAGACTTAGCAGATCCTATTACTGTCTCCATAAGACAGATGAGGAGATAGAGGCCTGGAAAAATCAGCATGGAGAAATGAAACATGGCTGCTTCTGGCCGCCACTGAGCTTCAAGCACCACCACTATCACCCCCGACCCAGGCTGCTCTGCTGCTCAGAATCAAAACCCAAGGCCCAAAGAACTGAGCGTGGATCCAGCCAGGCAGAGACAGAGGGAGGCTTCTGGGGCCTCGTGATCCTGCCCTGAGCAGACAGGTTTAAGGCAGGAAAGAGCCCCAGACAGCAGCAGCTCTGCCCACCTTTTTTTTTTTTGGTACTGGGAATCAAACTCAGGACCTGGTGCTTGCCAAGCAGGTGCTTGTGCTGCTCTGCCCACCTTACAGCTCAGATGCAGGTGCTGAGCGCAGAGAAGGGAGGCGCCGGTGGCTGCCAGGGTTCTGCTTCCATCCCTGGGTGCCACTTGGGCCCCAGGTCCCGCATGGGCCTTGGAGTGAGTGGGAAGATGGGGCAGGGGTGTGGGGAGCTCCCGGGTGGGCTGCACAGGGCAGAGGGGGGAAGCCCGGTGGTTTGCGTGTGTTGGGAGCAGAGCCACCCACCCCTCCCAGGGGCCTCCTCCAGCCTGGGAGGGCAACGGGGTGGGGGCGGGCTGGGATCAGACAGGAGACAAAGAGCCACCTGCTCTCCCTCTAGCCCTCCTCCGCCAGGGCTCCCTGCTGTTGTCCTGGTGACAGGGGCTGCCCCGTGGCTCCCCCAGACCCCCACCCCCAGCCCAGCACATTACCTGCTCTGTGCCGCAGAGTGAGCTGGAAGCAGGCCGAACCTCCGTTCTCTGCCAAAACTACCTTTCATGCCAGGGCCAGACAGGGCAGACAACAGGGTCACCACAACTCTTAATAACGAGGCCTCAGGGACTCAGGAGGGTGACTGGGGGGAGGGGAAGCAAGGGTGGGGTCAGCCGCCTGGGCTCTGGGCACGCACAGGACACCTGCTGACCACCAGCCGTCACCTGAGAAGGCCGGGCAAGGGCAGGGGCTGACATGGGCAAGGGCCACAGAGGGCCAGGAGAGAGGGGCTGCGCGTGCCCACTCGGCAGGACAGAGGAGAGCCCCATGGCCCCAGAAGGAATCTGGGGGCTTGTGAAGTGGGGTGCAGGGCACAATCCCACCACCCCGGGTTTGTGTAATGCAGGTAGACAGCCGAGGCCTGGCCACCTGTTTGCAGGGTGGGCTGGTTTCCCCCCATTTGCGGTGGCTGAAGCAAACCCAGGGCAGCGGCTGGCTTTCAAGTGGGGTGTCAGGGATGCACTGGGCACTCTCCTTCCAGGGGAGGAGATGGTATTAGCAGCGTGGTAACGAGCCTGCAAATGCAATATGCTTGCAGAATGGGCGGCAGCTCCCGAAAGCGCCCTTCCCTCAGGTGCCCGGAATTCAACCCGGCTCGGCAGGCGGCAGTGCGGTGGCTAGAGGAAAGGGCTGTGAACTGGCAGGGCCCGGCAGGGAGCAAGGGCCAGGAAGGGTGTGACCAAGCTACCTCCAGAATAGGCCTGGTGCCTGCAGTGGGTGGGGGTGGGTGGGGGTCACATTCAGCTGGAGAGGGTGCGGCCGTGGTGGGTGGCAGAGGAGAAAGGCAAGGCCTGAGGAGCCGCCCGCCCACCTGCCTGGCCTTGAAAAGAGCTCCCAGAGCCTCGGTGCTGCCAGGGGCCTTTTAATCTGACCAGTGTCCAGGGCTCCGGCCCCTAATCCCCTAGGTCGCCAGCTATTCCCAGTCCGAGGGCACACGCACGCACGCACGCACACAGCTCTCCCACACCCATCTCCTGCTCTGCGCTCCTTCTTGGGCGCTTAGCTCTGTCTGATTGCCACCTGAGGCTCCTCCCCCTTCTTTGGGGCCACAGGTAGGAGGGTTTCAGAGGGAACCTCCGTCTGCAGCTGCAGTGCCATTTAGGCAGCTCACTGCCACACTGCCCAGTGTCTCCAAGGACCCAGTGGTAGGAGTGCTCCCTGCTGGGGACCAGGAAAGGAAGCCCCTCCGTCCAGCACCTAAACTGCCATTGTGAGTGGGGGTGGAGCGAGAGAAAAGCACAGCCTGCTGGGGCCTGGAGCAGCTGATGGTGCTCTGAGGCCCTCTCACTGGTGGCTCCATATGTGGGGAGAAGGGGACCTGGGGTCACCTAGGTCTGTGTTGCTAGAGGGACCCAGGTATCCTGGGAAGGACAGTAGGTTAGGGACCTGTAAATCATGGTCTAAAGAGCTAGGAGGAGCATAGGTGGGCAGGGTTCTAAAAGCTGTAGGACCCAAGGCTGAACTACATAGTGAGATCCTGTTTCAAACAACAAACCAAGGTGGGGCATGGTGGCGCACAGCTATAATCTCAGAACTCCGGAGGCTGAGGCAGGAGGATCGCCACAAGTTCGAGGCCAGCCTGGGCCACATAGTGAGATCAAGGCCAGCCTGAATGATAATGGCAACACCCTGTCTCAAAAAAAAAAAACAACCAAGCCCCCCCAAATACATGGAACGTTCACTGCATTATTAGCATCACCCTGCTGGAGCTGCACGTCACCCTCCATCCTGGTTTGTGGGGCACTGTTCTGGGTGACACTTGTTCTCCCAACACGATCGTTAACAGTGAGTGCCCCCTTGGATAAGTGCAGGTACTATTATGAGGTCCACTTTCTGGGCTGGGGGTAGGACCGAGGCACTTCAGCTATGTGAGCAGATGGTAGTCGGGGCCAATACATTCACATCAAGGAGAAGGGTCCAGAGCCTGCATTCTCCCCCATCACTAGAAGACTGTGGCCAAAGACGGAGAACTGAGTCCACCTCCCGTGCATTCAGCTGACACACAGCTGTGGATCAGCTGAGGTCCAAGCATCATGCTCATTTTATGGGGGTCAGGAAACAGGCACAGAGATCAAAAGGAGCCAAAGAAACTAGCTCAAGGCCAGGGAGCGAGTCGGGGTCGAGATGCGAGTGATTTGAGGATCCTCCTCTGCACCCCCGCGCCAGACTTGCCCTCCCTTGTTCTCTCCCCATCCTGTTCCAGTGTGAGGTAAGGCTTCTGTGGCCCCAGAGCTCGAGAAACCCTCATAGAGAGGCCTGAGGCATAGAACTGTGGCGAAGGCTCCAGCGCAGAAACCTGTCTGATTTTGTTCAGCCTTAGATTTTCTAAACTAATTTAACCTTTGATAACTGTAACACTGCATGGAACACTCTTTAGGAAAATGCAGAATGCAAAGTAGCGTCCTGGCTCCCTTCCGTGAAGCCCAGCCCCAGCCTTTTCCTTCCAGCTCACGAACAGCTCAGGCTCGAAGCAGCTGGGATCCTCCAGCAGAGCTAGAAGTCTGTGGGATCCAGGCCCAGCTAGAGGTTGATTGGGGACAGCAGGTCCCAGGAGAGGCCTAGGAATCAGTGACTGGCCTGATGGGGGCCCCTGAGCTGAGCTCTCAGGGAAGAAAGTCCTGCTGGAGCTGGGATTTGCCTGCTCAGCACCCAAGACAGCAGCACCGCGTTCCCCCCTCTGGGCTGCAGACCCTGGAGCCTGCCCAGGCTCCACATTTACCCAGCAACAGCAAAGCAACAGAGAGAGGAGGGAACCCCCTACTGCATATCTACAGTGTGCGTGTGTAGCCCACACACACTGCAATTCCACAAGCACACTTCTGCCTCCTGCTCCTAGTGCGTGGATTCTCTCTCCCAGGAAGACCTTTTCCCTCTCTTGCATCTGGAGTGGCCAGTATATCAGTGAAGGCTGTGAGTGCTGGGTCCGGAACCTGGGAACTGGGACAGCTTCCCTTCCCCATCCCCGCTGTCTCCTCTCTGTCCACCGGGGAAAGCACCGCAGGGTGTGTGCTGGGAGCCAGGCAGGGTGCAGGCAGCTGCTGCTCCTTGCTGGGCACAGTGGGCTTACGCAGCTTCTGAGCACAGCAGAACTAACAGGGCTGCCCAAGGGTTTATGGCTCGGTAGAGCTGTCCCCACCCAACAGCTCATCAGGGAGTTCTGGCCCATTCAAAGATATTTACAGCCCCATAAATTAGGCGCAGGCTGCAGCAGCTGCCAAGGTCAGCAGGTGATGTGACAGGAGGGAAGCTTTCTCTTCCAGTTCTTCCTCACAAATGAGGATGCTAATTCACACCATAGGGAAAACCACCTCAAGCCCATCCCCTGACCTTCTCCCCGGCCCTTCAAATGATAGACTTTCCCAAATCTTTTATTGGTATTCTCACACCAACCCCAAACTGAGTGTGATTAGCTCCATTTGACAGGTAAGGAAACAGGTCTTCATAGGTATCAGACCTGACTACAGCATCCAGGTGAGGCAGACACCTGCCTGCTCCAAGGTGGGGTGAGGGATAGATCTCCAAAGGCCTGGAGTCTCCAGGGAGGAGAAGGGACCTGGTCCTCAGGCCACTTCTGACCCTTCCCACCCTCTAGCTTCACCAGATGGAGGCACGGGGGCCGAGTGCTCTCCTGATTCCAGGATTCCCAGCCAAATTCTTTCTGCTCGCTCAGCTGCCACTGCTGGGGGCTGGGGAGGCAGCTTGGGCCTCACAAGGGACTTTTCCCTAGCATCCCTCCTCCCATAGGTCAAAGAGCTGGGCCCCAGGGGCTGGTAGGCTGCAGCCGAACACCTTGCCTTCATCAGAGAAGGGGCCATCCAGGCCTCAGTCCAGGCGGACAGCTACATGGCCAGTTTCCAGAAAAGCATCTGGCTCTTCTGACCCATGGGCATTGACAGTAAGGACTCTGACCTTCCCTGGCAGGCAGGACGCTGGAGCTAGGTGGGCAGGCCTTGGCCCTTCCACCTCAGAGCGGACCCTAGACACCCTGCCTCACCCGCTTCAGTGCTACCTCAAGGTCCCCCAGGCATACAGATGGCTCTCCCTCCCCTCCTTGGCTGTGCCACAGGCTCTGAGGGGGTGGCTGGGGGCTGTGACTCAGAGGCATGCCCCTTGGGTACCAGGAGCAGATGTAGTACCCCAGCTGACTCATGTGGCCCAGCCTGTCAGGGCTGCTGGGGACAGCAGACAATCATGGCCAGAAGGCCAGGCATCTCAGGGAGCAGGGCAGCGGGTTGGAACAGGAGGGGGCTGACGCCCGTCCTGTCTGCCCTGCAGCCTAAATCCTTGCTCCGTGCTGCTTCTTCGGGAAGCTACCAGCCCTGCTGACCCCCAGAACAGGAGCGATGTCAGGGAGGAGGGAAGCAGATGGGACCAGGAGCAGGCAGGCAGGATAAAGCGGCACTAAACTGCTCCTTCACCTGGCAGCCCCCAGCCCCATTTCAGAAGTCACCAGAAGCCTTGGGGACAAGCCCAGTGCAGAGGCTTCCCGTTTGAGCTCTGTCTTTGGGCAAGGTCTCCCCGCTCTACTCCCCAGCCCTTAGGTTCCTCCTCTGTAAAGAGAGGAAAGCACCTTCACCTCATGAGACTGCTGAGAAATTAAAATGCAAGGACAGATGTGTGCACACAGTAGACAGTGTTTGCTCCCTCAGAGAAATCTTTCTGCTTCAGTCTGTACCTTCCTTCAAAAAAGCCAGTGGCTGGGCTGGGGGTATAGCTCAGTGGCATAAGCGCTTGCCTGGCAAGCGCAAGGTCCTGAGTTCGATCCCTGGTACCGGAAAAAAAAAAAAAAAAAGCCAGTGGCTGGGGGTGAAGGCTTCCTCCAGCTACCCATGGCTCAAGATATACACTGACTCATTTCTGTAACCAAGCCAGTCCCTTGGGCCCAACCTCACCGACAGCCACTAACTAATGGCTGCCAAGTGCAAACGATAGGCAGAGAGGAAACCTGGCCCAGCACCCCTGGTGCCCAGACACCTAGTTCCTTCACCTCTGCTGCCGGGCGAGGCAGACAAGCCAGGTGAGCAGGAGGAAGTCTGTGGGCACTGACATTTCCCAGGCAGCCTTCTCTTTTCTGTCTGGAAAGTTCAGGAGTGTGGCAGCTGGTCAGGAAAAAAGAGTCCGGCTTGGACACCCTGGTACAAGACCCTGATCAATTACATGTCAGCGCCCATTTTGAAAACTGTAACAAATACCAATGTGTATCAGGTGCTCAGGACCTACTGCCCCGGAGGAGGGGCACAGACCAGTCCAGCCTCACAACCCCGAAGGGCAGAGTACTGCTGTGGACAGCTTGTAGATGAGCAGTGGGAAGCTCGGAGAGGTGGCCTGGCTGGCCCCGTCAGACAGCCAGCGGAGGAGGCAGAGCTAGGCCTCGGCCCAGACGTGCGCCCTCACCCATCTGGCTGGTCTCCCCGCCTGCCTTGGTCACCACATAAGCAAAGGGGAGTCTGCAGGGCCTAGAACAATGGAACTCCAGCGCTGTTACACCAGCTGACCTCAGAAGGTCACTGACCTCTCTTTCCCAATTTGCAAAATGAGCAGATTGGACAAGACATTTCCGTGGGCTTTTCAATAACCTGTGGGCCTCAAGGTGCCAGCAGCCACATGGTGGCAGGATGCTAACACAAGTGTGGTAGCCCCCTGATCAGGGCTTGCTCCTGGAGAGGAGATATATATATATATACACACACACACACACACACACACACACACATACACATATATATATACATATTTTTTTTTCTTTTTCTTTTTGAGACAAGGTCTTGCTATGCAGTTCAGGCTGGTCTTGAACTCACTTTGTAGCACAGGCTGGCCTCAAGCTCACATCAATCCTCTTGCCTCAGCCTCCTGAGTGCTGGGATTACAGACGTGCGCCACCATGCGCGGCTTGAAGATATTTTATCCCAAGACAGAGACAGAGGGTACAGAGCTGTAGCTTGCCCTGCCACTAGTTTAGAAGTGTGTGTACCTATTACGTGTTGGGCAGGCACCAAGCAGTGCATGGGTTCCACTCCTTCAGCCTGCTGTTCAGCTGCTCTCCAGTGTGTAGAGATGAAAGGGTTAATTCCAGTGTGCCTGATGGGGTCACTGCAGCAGGCAGCTGGCTTTGTGGTGAAGCAAAGTCCACAGCCTCAAGGGTCCTGGAGGCCACTCGATAAGGGGCAGGGGTGCAGAGCCCGAAGGAGGACTCCAGTTAAACCCTGGGCTTTGTCCCTCTCTGGGAACCCAGCTCTGCTGGTTAATCGTGTGTTCCGGGAGCCGCAGCTACCACTGCTGTCTCTGGGGCGGGTGTTTTCTCTGTGTTCCTCGCTAATCCCTTTGGTGGTCTCATCCAGGCCTCTGTGCAGCCCCCAGCTTGCAGGCGGACTACAAATGAGGTGGACATCGGCGTCAGGCCAGAGAAGACCCCCAGGCTGGAGAGGAGGGCGCTGAGCGTGCAGCTTCGCTGGGACAGTTAACACGGGTCCACTTCCTACTGGCTACTGGAGGTACCAGCAAAACTGGGGTCTCTTTTGTGGCCTTGGAAGTGTACGTTCTTGCCCAGGAAGGGGAAAACGAGCCACAGCGAAGTGACTTCCAGTTCTACTATTCCTTCTCTTGAGCTCCAAAGCAATGATGCTTTTTTGACTTAACAGAACTTTGCTCCAAACCATTTTCCTCTTTAAACATTTAGAGGTCTTGGAGGCTTTTAAAAAAAAAAAAAAGTGAACCTGGCTTTTTCAATTCAGAAAACCTGGATTGGTGGGTTAACAGGGCTTTAGTTCCTCATCTGTCACTGCTCTACCATGTGACCTTGGGCAAACTATCTGAGCGGAAACCTCCCTGGATTCAGCAAAGGCCAAAAGCATAACCTGAAAAAAAGAGGAGCTTTTCAGAAAGCTCTGGAACATATACAAAGCAATAAGTAAAGGGCACATACTTGTGCAAAACTATAAATATCAGGGGTGTAGATCAGAAATAAGCCCAACCACATATAAAATTTACCAAATCATAGAAAAAAGTATGATTTCTCAAACAACATATAACATAAATTGAAATTTTGAAACAGGTTCTTACTCTTGGTCAGGCTGGGCTCAAATTTGTAATCCTCCTGCTTCAGCCACCGAGAGTACTGGGATTACAGGTGTGCGCTAACAAGCCCGGCTTAAGAAAATGATGCTGATATAACTGGATAAAACTAACATCCGAGTAAAGGGTTATATGATTTGTTGTTGTTGTTATGTTTCTTTTGAGACAGTCTCACTAGGTAGCTCAAGCTAGTATGGAACTCTTGATCCGCCTGCCTCAGCCTCCCAAGTAGCTGGGGTTATAGCCAGACACCATTTGCCCAGTCTGTGATTGTTGGAGTTTTGTTTGTTTATTTTGTTTTGACACAGGGTCTCGCTATGTGGTTCAGCTTGGCTCTGAACTCACTATGTAGGCCAGGTTGGCCTTAAACTCACCATGATCTTCCTCCCTCAGCCTCCTGAGTGCTGGGATTACAGCTGTGCGGTACCACACCCAGCTGTAACTTTTTTGAGCCAGGGCCTTGTTATGTAGTTCAGGCTGGTCCTGAACTCACTATGTAGCCCAGGCTGGCCTTGAACTTGCATTAATCGTCCTGCCTCAGCCTCTTGAATGTTGGGATTACAGGCATGAACCACTAAGCCCAGCTGTGATTTTTTTTGTGATCATAGAAAAACTAGGGCCAGGGATATATAGCTCAGAGGCACAGCGCCTGCCTGGCAAGGACAAGGTCGTGAGTTTGATTCCCAGTACAAAAAACCCACAAAAAAATTACAGAAAGTAAGAGCAGCATATTTGTAAGATCTGGAGAGAGATGCAAATAGTCCCAGGCCTGAAGCAGTGGAAGGAGCCACAAAGGAGAAACTCAACTGATTCAACAACAGAAAGACATTTTTTTTAACCACGATGTTGTACTATAACAACAGAATACTTATGGTATAACTTTACTTATTTATTTGGTACCAGGAATCAAACTCAGGACCTCCTGCTTGCCAGGCAGGCTCTGTGCCACTGAGCTATCTCCCCAGCTGGTAAATTTAAATTCTATTTAAATATTTAGGAAAATCATCAACAGTCCCATGGATATGAAAAGACCCTTTCCTTGGGTAGGAAATGAACACATGGAACATCTGCGAATTGAATGATGACCCCAGGTACTGCTGGGGGAAGACACAGGGCGGTGGCGGAGAGGGGGCTGGCTGGTCCTGCTACACATCCTGCATGAGCAGACCCAACACCAGAATGACGGGGAAGCAGGGACACTTCTGAGGGGCTGGTGTCCCCTCCAATTTCCACAAAAGGCATTCTGGCCGCTTAGCTGAAGGGCAACCCCTGCCAGCACTGCGGCTGGGCTCTTAGGCTCCAGCAGCTTCATGCTAAGGAGCCACACGGCATGCAGGAACTGGTCCGGCACTACCCCTACTGCCTGAGTAATAGGTCCCAGAAGATCTGTTTGCAACTGGGAGACCAGCCTGACTGGTTCCATCCTTTTGCACCACTGACCTCTGGAAGGCGCACTCAGGGGCCACATTTGCTTGCCTGGACAGTGACAGGTGTCATGTCCTGATCACCACAATTGGACCTATCCTGATTTACTTCTGTGGGCAAAGGGGTTGGGGCAGGGGCCGTCCGCAACTCATGTGCACCATGTCCACCACACCCGCCAAGTCTGAATCCTACCACTAGCCAGGCCGAGGCACAGTCACAAAACAGGACCCATCAGCTTTTTGAACAATGTGCCGCCCTTCGGAGGAGGCCGAGTATCCAACAGGCTTCACATTTACCCTTCCTTCAGCCCCCTCGGGGAGTGGTCGAGAGCTGGCTAACAATCGTGGTATGGGTAACAAACATGGGGCTGGGCATGTGCCAGGGGTCAAGCCATGCTCAGGAGCAGCTCTCCTTAAACACACAGCAAAGCGGAAGGAAGAAACAGGCTGCTGATGCCTTGTGAGGGATGAGAAGCAGGTATCAGACTGAACTTACTGGTCTGATAGATTTTCATAGTCTATTTTCCTGGCATTCTGGGTGGGCCTGCCCAGGAGCAAGAGGATACTCCCTGTGACACCCAGGATCTCCCTCCAGTTGGACAAACTGGATTTTTAGGGACCATCAGCTAATTCCTGGATGTTACACATTCTCCCTGTCCCCTCAAGTTTCAAATTCTTCGCACTGAAATTGCCCTCCATTCATCCAAATGGTTTGTCTTACAATGTAAACACACACATAGGAACTGGCAAAGGAAATTAAATCAAAAATGAAAGACACAGAGAAGAAGCAAGAGACACTTTGTTCTATGTTCTGAGCCTAAATTCAGTAGGAGGTGTGAAGGGCTGGCAGCTTGGTGTAGCACCGTGGGGCCGGCAGCTGCTGTGCTCTTAGGGGCCGGAGGGGAGAGTGGGTGGCACTCAGGAGCCAGGAGGGAGACGCACTATGCCTTTGGCACAAGAGCAGGGGATGGGGCAGGTGCATGCGCCTCAAGCCACAGCCAGGCCTCCTGGGAAAGGGGGAGGGTAACCCCAAATCCTTACCCCGGGCTCACCACATCTTTTACTGCTCCACTCGGGCATCTGCATTGAGCTGGCCCCTCAAACTGAATTTGTTGACACCAAAGTTGTCACTTTTTTGCCAGCCTTCCCTTTTCCCTCTTACCTCTAGAATCTCAGTTAGTGTGGGGCTCCTCTCCGCTGCTCCAGTCTACTGAGGCCTCATCCCGATTGCCACGGTTTCTTTTCCTTCCCATCCTCACTTTCACTATCCACACTAAGGTACCCTAACTATGGTTCGGGTTCGGGTGAGTGCACCCCAAAGGCTTCTGCACTAAAGCCTAGTCCCTAGCCTGGAGCTAGTGGGAGAGGGCGGGAACTCACAGGGTGCAACCTCATCACAGCCACCCAGCATTCTCTCTCTCTCTCTCTCTCTCTCTCTCTCTCTCTCTGCTCCATGGTTGTGAGGCGAGTGCGTTTCTTCTGTTGCTGGCACCTACAGTGCAAGAGACTAAACCCAGGGCCTTCACACTGACTCACCTCCCCCAGCCCTTTTACCAAATTTTTAGTCTTGAGACAGAGTCTCATTAAGTTGCCCAGGCTGGACTTGAACTTGCACTCTTCCTGCCTCAGCCTCTCTCAGACTGCTGAAATTACAGGCAAGTGTCATCGTGGCTGGTCTGGTGAGTGGTTCTTGCTCTGATATGTGCTTCTGCCATGAAGTGCTGCTTTGCCACAGGCCCAAAAGCAACAGGTCCAACCAATCCCAGAATGAAACTCCAAAACCATGAGCCCAAATGACCTTTCTATAAGTTGATTATCTCACGTATGCATTATAGTAACAGGAAGCTGCTAACAGAAGGTGCTTGTCTGCGTTCATTGCAGCGGGCCTCTGGCTGGCTGCACTCATCCCTGACATGAAATCCATCTCATCCCTTTCCCACTATCATAAGAGATCTTTCCAGCACTGCCTGGATCCCAAAGCAACCCTGCTTAAAAACTTACAGAGGCTTCCTCTCCTTAGAACAAAGTTCGGCTCGAGCTCCTTTCTCAGCTTTATTTTCCTCTCTATCTCAACACGTTTCCTCTGGTCCGCACGTTCGCATCTATTAAACTTGCACAAACTGCAGATCACAGTCCTTCTCGCACCAGAACTATCTGCCCACACTGGGACATCTGCCTGCTGTCCTGCACATGGGACAAAGAAGGCAAAGGAAACACACAACGGCTCCTGGGTACCAAGCAGAGAACCAGATCCTTGCTGAAGGCCAAACATGCATCTCCCAAATCATAAGGCAAGCCTTGCCCCCGCCCCCCCCGCGCGCGCACACACACACACACACACACACACACATACACGTGCGCACACACACACACAACACCCCTAGACTGGAGGCACTGCAAATCCCACGCTGTTTTCCAAACGTAACTTCCCAGCGCTCCCCCTTCCTGTTGCAGAAGTAAAGAAACAAAATCAGCTTTCAAAAGAGCCTATACTGTGAGTCACCCCTCAAGGATGGCAGACTGTACTTCAGTGGTGGCCGCAGACCTCTATGGTACAGGAAGAAAGAGAACCAGCGGGTGGTTTGCCCAAGCCCTTCCCCCACCTCCCTAGCCGCCTACTGCAATCCCTTGCGTGTTAGGTAGAAAACTTTGCAGGCGTTGAACACATACTGCCCGATTCCTACAAGGTATCAGCCCAGCTCTGGTGCAGCGAGAGCTGGGGAGCCTCTGGGGGAGTCCACAGCCTGCCTCTGCCTGCTACCTGGAGAGCAGAGTTGTTCAGCCCTGGATGCAGGAAGCCACACCTCCACACCACGTCACCATCTCAGGAGCGCAGAGCTAGGGAAACCCACGCAAACAGGGAGACTGGGACTGTTCTCAGGGAGGGCTGGAAGGAAGGGGGGGATTTAACTGCTCACATACCTGATCAAACAGGACTTTCCAGTGCTGGCAGAGGGAGGCCATGTATGAGAGCAGGAAGAGAAGAGAAAGAAAGGCACACTTATCACCAAAGTCTCCGGAGCCCCCTGCTGTGTCTGACCTAGCCTCCCAGCCGTGCCCCGGTCAGAACCAGGCTCAGGTGCAAGCCACAAGAGCCCAGAGAAAACCTGGGAAGGTTTCCCCCGAACGGCAGAGAAGGACCTGCCAGAGCGGGCGGGGGCAGGAGTGGGGGCCAGCAAGGCAGGCGTCCCGGGCCTGGGAGTTAGGTAGAGGGATGGGCAGAGCAAGGATGATCGCCAGCGGTTACCACATAAAGACGCCCAACTCTGCCCAGGGCCCTCGGATCATTTCTGCTGTCACCCTTAGGTCCACATCTGCTCTCTCCGAGCTCGTGCCCAAACGCCAGTGCCCGGTTCCTCGGTAACTGCTGGGGCCGCAAACCCCACACTCAGGAGACCTGGGCCCTGCATAAGCACTGACATTTTGCTTGCAGGTTTTGGGGGGAGTGGGATGGGGGGTCCTGATGTGCTGAGTTTCTGTGCTGAGTACATGAGACTCCTCTACCCTGGGTTTAGGACCAGAAAGAAGTGATAATTAACCATCCAGAAGCCAGGAGACGGTAAACTCCTCGGCTTTCCTTTTGTAGGCTGTGGGTTCTGGTTTCAGGTCCATCTCCCCACTCTGAGGACCAGAGGCAGCATCCGCCCAGTTTGTCAGCCCTTCTTGCAGGTTAACCCGCGAGGAGAAGCTTAAGCAACTCCAGTTCCTAGGGCTGCCCAGTGTGGGACTCGCCGGGGCTCCCGGGCGCGGCGGGAAGGAGACGGGCCGCAGGGGTCAGGGAAGTCCTCGGGGACAGCCCTTCCCTGGCCTCGCCTGCCCCGTGACCCTCGAACTCCGGAGATCCCTCCTGGGGCCCAAGCCGCTCCCGTCACTCCTCCCCTCCCAGTCCCGGTCGGATTCAGGGATGGAGGCCAGTTTGAATTTCAGTCAGTGTTGCTACCCGGCAGGTGCCTGAACGCAGCTAATCTGGGAGCGGGAAAGGGGATCGCCAGGCCGGTCTGCGCGCTCGGGGACGGAGGACTCTGCGGCGCCCGCTCTCTCCCCCGGCCGGCAGAGCCCGCAGGTCGCGGAGGGGAGGGGAGGGAGTCACTGCTGTGACGCGACCGCCTCTGCAGGCAGCGCCGTGTCCCGGGCACTGCACCAGCGCAGGGAGGGGGCTCTGGCCCTGGCGCAGCGCGGGTCCCGCAGGGGCGCCGGTGGCGCGCGCGCGATCGGGGAAGACCGGTCCTCGCCCCGACCGCTCGCGGGGGCCTGGCCAATCCCCGGCGCTCCCGCATCACCTTGAAACCTCCAAGTAGCCCCGCAGGGGTGAGACGGGGGCAGCCGCCCTCCCCCCTCGGGCGCCCCCCGGAAAGTTTGCCGGGCGGGAGGGGGCACTCACGTCCTCCGGCGCCGCGGGCGGCCGCTCCTCGGCCTCGGGCTCCAGCTCCTCGATGCGCTCCGCCTCGGCGCAGGCGGCCACTGCGGGGCCGGGGCTGGGGTGCTCGCCCATGGCCGAGGCGGGGTCCAGGGCTGGCCGGGGCGCCGGGCTAACTTTGCGCCACGCGGCTCTTAGGGGGCCCCCGTGCGCGCCGCGCCCACCCTGCGCCCGCCCCCATGGCCCCGGTCCCCGCCGCTCCGCGACCCCGGGACGCCCGGCGCCACCAAACTTCTCCGCGCTCGCCGCCCCGCCGGCCTCCGCCTCCGCCGCGGCCCCCGCGCCCGGCTTCTCCGCGGCGGCGAGGTCGCCCTTGGGCCGGCCCGGGCCCCGCCGCTCCCCGCGCTCCCTGCCCGCGGCGCGCGGCCCCTGCTCTGCGCCCGCGTCCGCTCCTCCCCGCCGGCTCCTCGGGGGCGGCGCGCGGGCGGGGGCGGGGCTGCTCGCTGGGCCCCCGCCCCCCGCCCACCTCCCCGGCCCGGCCGCCCCCGCTGCCCGGGCCAGGTCGGTCAGCGCCGCGCACCGGCCGTGCGAGAGGAGGAAGGGGCTCCGCGGCGGGGGCGCGGGCGAGCGGCTGCACCGCCCCGGGCAGGGATACGGACCGCGCCGCGTCCCCCGCGCTGTGACCGGCAGCCTCCGCTGGGACTGGGGTGCGTCTCCCCCACCGGCTTAACGAGCACTTGGAGGCTGCAGATTTGTGACGGAGGCAGAGGCGAGGTTTTTCGCTCCTTTGGTAACGTCAGGGTTAACTTGGGAGTGCTGGATCCCCCCAACCACTCTTCTGCTTCTCTATTCCGTGCGATCGCACGTTCTGGGAGGTCCGGGAAGCCTAGGGGTGGGTGAAGTCAGATAAGGAGGCTCGGAACCTCGAACTCTAAACCTTTGCTCCAGGTCCATTCAGAGCTCTGTGGCCCTGCCCAGGCTTCGTCCGACCACGCTGAGCCCCGGGCGACGTGCCCTGCCGGGGAGAGGGGAAGTACAGAAATGAGAAAGCAGGAATGAAGTTAGCAGAGGGGTAAAGGATCTTTTAGAAAAAAGCCCGGGCCGTTTCCCTGCAGAAAAGAGCCGTCTCCCCTAGGCAGGCGGTGGGCTTTTCTGGAGGGTGGGGGGCTTGTACCTGGCCGTATCTCCAGTCAGTGCCCATCTGCGACCCTTCCCACCACCCGGTCCCTCGCCCGTCCTCCTGTGCCCCTCTTGCGCTCAGAAACTGACCCTCCTTTTCTATTAGTGAAAGTTGCGATTAATGCTGTCATCCTCATAGAGCAGAGGCTGTAACCCAGCCCCAGGGTCCCACCTGTAAGCAGCTCGCCCGGCAATGACCACTCCCCTTAAACACCAAGAAGGAAATGAACTCCATCCTAATTAGGTGAGTTTGGTACAGACACCAATTTTCATCTCGCTCTCAGAAAGTGTGATCGTTTCAACTATTTTTGTTACTTACCACCCTCCCCCAATCCTTACTCTACTAACAAGTCAAGATCCTGCCAAGATTCCCTTGTAAATAAAACTGTCTGCATGGGGTGTGATTTTGAAAACAGACTTCAGGGGACAGAAGAGAGGCTGACTTCTTCGTGGAAAGAAGCCCAGGAGGATAAGCAGCTGCTGGGAACCCTGAGGTCGCTGCTGGGGGGACCCCAGGGCTGGTGTTACTGCTTAGTCCACCCGCTGCTGTCATCCGCATGACTTGCTTGGGCGCTGCCTCTGTTCTATGCAGACCTTCAGAAGTGGCAGAAAGGAGCCAGGAAGCCGGGTTCCAGGGGAACCTGGAGGAGAAGCTGGCGGAGGAGGAGCTGGCCACTCTGCGGTGAAGCCCTGCAGCCCGGCAGCTCTGCAGTGTCCTGACCCCCACTGCCTCTCATGGCTTCTCCAGCCCAGTGACAGCTTTGTCATCGGAACCACCGCTCTGCTCCCCCCTCAGGTGGAAGGGACCTCGGCAGCCTCTTAAACTTGCGAGCTTTTATTGATCTCTGTTAGCTGTGGGAATACTGAGTGGATGGGACCCTGTCCTACGGAAATGGTTTAATCGGGTCCAATAGGCTTGATCAACACAAGGATATGTCCTGGATTCCAGAGAAGCCAAAGGAGGGAGTCCATGTGCGTCCCAAAGGACCTCCCCAAATAATTAGGCAACTTGCAAAGGTGAACCAAAGTCACTCCAGGCAGAGGAAACAGGACAGGCCAAGGCTGGGCGTGTGTGGCAGTGTGGTACGGAAAGAGCAAGGTGTCCCATGGAAAGTGCCCCTGCTGGAGGGCAAGGTTAGGAAGGAATGTAAGCTTATAAAGACCTCGGACATCATCCTAACAGCAAGGGGAACCACTAAAGATTGTGAGCAGGAGATTAACATTTAAAAAGATCTCTCTGAGCTGGGCACAGTGGCATACCCCTGTAATCTCAGCATTCTTGGAGGCTGAGGCAGGAAGATTGCAAGTTCCAGACTAACCTGGGGAATTTAGGGACTTAGTAAGGCCCTGTCTCAAAATAAAAATAAAAAAAAAAGAAATTAAAAGGGCTGGGATGCAGCTCAGTATAACAGCCTTAGGTTTAACCCTCAGTATTGAAAACAAAAGCAAAAAGATACTTCTGGATGTTTTTGGTGACACATGCATGTAGTCCCAACTGCTTTGAAGATTTAGGGAAGAGGAATCCCTTGACCTCAGGAGTTCAAAGCCAACTTGGGCAACATAGCAAGACCCTGTCTCAAAAAAAATATCCCTCTGTCATTAGGGGGTAGATAGGAGGGAGGTTGGCCTGAGCGTAGGGCCAGGAGAAAGCCTTCCCAGAAGAGGTCTCAGGACAGCAGCAGAGGCAGGAGAGGGAGAATCTGAGTACCCACAGGGGATCTCGTGCCTCCTGCCCGAGGAGCTATTGCTTGACCTTGGCAGATGGTGTTCCTGAGTCTCCAAAGAAAGAATTCTGGCCTCTCACCAGAATCCTCACCCTGACCCCTGCTGGGAGGGAAGTGACCATCCTGATTTAGAGACCGTTAGGGTGAGTTGTGATGCCCAGTGACCTCTGTGAACCTGAGGCCGCCTCTCGCCTGAAGTCCTCAGTGTGGCCTCAGGCTCTCCCCCCAGCCCACTCTGGGAACCTGCAACTAGGTCAGACCACCGGGCAGTGGAGCAGGCGTCTGGGGTTCAACGGATAGGAATGACTGGGCTACCCGATACCTTCTGTCCCACCCCAATTTATGACAGCCAAAGGATGCACACGCTCTATACAGGAAGGGGACATAGCGGGACTGATCATGATTTCCACTCACTTTCTCTCAGCAGCCATCATGGGGCCAAACACTCATGGCTGCCTCAGCACAGGCTGCACTCAGGCCTGCGCTGGGAGAATGCTTGTGGCCTGGCGATGACTGGCAGCAAACAGTGCCAACTTGTATCCTGCTTCTCATTCTAGCAGTACTCCACATCCGTGACTTTTGAAAGTCCTCAGTTAGACATGGGAGCCAGTAAAGAACAGCATAAAAGTCTAAGTGTCTTAGTTAGCCTCCCAACACTGTAACAAAACCCCTGAGACAACTTATAAAGAGAAAAGGTGGCTCACACTTCCAGACATGGCAATTCATGATCACCTGGCCCCACTGCTTTGGGCCAGTGGCCAGGCAGCGTGACGTGGCAGGAGTGCATGGTGGAGCAAAACTCTTCACCTCATGGCTAGGAAGCAAAAGAGCAAAAGGAAGACTGGGATCTCACAGTCGCCTTCTAGACGCCAACCCCACTGACCTAAAAGTCTTCTGTCATCCTGGGGACCAACTCTTTATATAACACGTGGTCCTCTGGGGCAAGCACAGCTTCAAACCGTAGTCCTAGGGAAGAGCTGTTGGAAACCCAAGAGGTCCCAGCACACTGTAAGAGGAAGTTGGGAGGAGGGGCCGCCCTGGGTTCCAGAGCATGGAAGAGTTTCTAAGCAGAATGAACAGCTGCAGCAAAGGCACAGAGGGGGACAGCTGTGGACCATGTCAGGAACCATTAAGGGGCTGAGCACGGGGGGACAGCCAGGTGGGTGAGAAGTCACAGAGTGTGGGTCAGAGGACGCTGGCCCTTGCCCAGAGGGTTGTGAAGGGGTGGCACTTTCAGGGGAGCAGCGTTTTAGGAAGATCAAGCTGGCAGCTGCTCAACGCCACTGACTGACGTGTCATGCGTGCCCATGAGGGGCCAGACCTTGGCCAAGGTGCTGAGAGACCGGGAGGGTCAGACCAGACGGAACCCCTGGCCTCCTGGGAGAAATGAAATAATCCTCTAATTACAGCCTGGTGGGATCACAGGGAGAGGGGAGCTCAGGGGGCCCTGTCAGCACTGCACCCTGCAGGGGAAGGGAGGGCTTTGTGTTAAGGGCCTGTAGGGGTCTGATGTTCTGAAAGCCAGAAGGAAGGGCCCTCCACTGAAATTCGGAAGGAGCCTTGGGGAGCAGAGCAGTGGTTTGTTTGTGGATACCTGAAGCTAATGAGCAGCCAGGGAAGAAACATTAGGGCTGTAATTATCACTCAAAGCAACTGGCAGCCGCCCAGAAGGGGGGCAGGCAGGGGTGACTTCCCATCTAGAGCCTCTTCCAGGGGCCCCTTCTGCGGCACCTTCCCACCCTCACGGCTCAGGCAGCAGGGCTGCACCCGGCAAGGCTCCTCCTGTCTCTCCAGCAAACCTGAGCAGCCCCTGTCCCCACCTGGAACACCGGTCTTCAGACAAGCCAGCAAACCAGCCCGAGCTGCTGCCACTTGCCTGCCTGAGATGAAGACATGAGTTATTTCTGACTGAGATCCAAGCCTCGGCCCTGAATGCTTTTTGTCTTCCAGGAATCCCCCAGTGGTGTTTGAAGTCTGCAAGTCCCAACAGCAGACATAGCTCGGGAGAACGCCACTGGGAACCCAGCCGCCTTCCAGCCCGCCTGGCCAGGCCTTCTCCCGTGATTGCCCGCCCTCTGCGAGATCAAACAGGACAAGGCTGCTCAGCAGAGCTTTTCTTCCCCTCTCCTTTCTTCTCTTCCTTGCACTCCAGGGCCCCAGATTTTCTGAGTCACTTAAATCATTACTGAAAGACATCTAGGTTCACAGACACCAAACCCTTTCAAAGAGGACAGGCACTCAAAAATGGAGCTCGGAAGAGCACAGAGGAAACATCCCCAGTCCCAAGATTTAATCAATCAGACTTTTGGGGAACCCACCAACTGCTCTGTGTGCCCTCACCTTCCTTGCTTGCCCTCTCCAGGGTCAGCAACACCTCTGAATGACCTCAGTGATGCCCTAGGACGGTTCTGTCTGCTCAGTGGATATTGTCGCTGATCTTTTCTACTTCTTTATAATTTGTTTTTGTTCATTTTTTTGAGACAGGGTCTCACTATGTAGTTCAGGCCGACCTTGAACTATGTAGCACAGGTTGCCCCTGAACTTATAGCACAGTGATCCTCCTGCCTCAGCCTCCTGAGTGCTGGGCTTACAGGTGTGTGTCACTGTGCCAGCTCCTCCTGTTGTATCCTGCGCATCTCTGGGCAATGCTTTCTGCCCCTCCAAGCCTTTCCTCAGTTCCGGATCCCAGGCAGACCCCTCCTTCCTCTGAAGCACTTTCTCCTTTTGACCTTGCATTCTATTATCTAAGTTTTATCTCCCTGAGACCAGAATGTGAATTCTTTGAAGGGGAGGATCATGGCTTATTCAATTTTGCGTCTATCACAGTACACAACGCTGCACGCCAGAGAAGCTGAGCCAGCGTCTGTTTAATGGGAAACAGAGCCTGCCTCTCTTGATGTGACACGAAGCCTAATTACTCAGTTATTACTCTCGGCCCCCCGCAGAAGACAAGTTTTATGTTGTGGAGAAACAACCGTTCTGCATAGTAATAACGATATCCTCGTGTGTCTGCCGCTTGTATTCCAAAGCACTTGCACATCTGTCATTTCGTTTCATTCTCCAAAAGGCCCACAGAACAGCCGCGACCGCTTTCATGTTACAAACGGGAGCACTAAAGTCCTTGGGCCCAGAGGAGGTTTGACTTCCGTTCCTCTTACCAGATTTCTTATTTTAGGAGGGAAATCCACCCCCTCCCTGGATGATACCCTGCTCTTGGCTCTGCCTGGTGCAGGCAAAGACTTCTCGGGGCAACTTGGCAAGACCGAAGCGAGGGCCCCACCAGGCCGGTCCAGCTGCAGGCTTGCAGCCTGGATGGGTCAGAGATTTTGGAGGCCACTCCTGGTTTTAGAACAAAAGCAAACATTGGCCTATTCATCGGCTTTGTTTCCTCTTATTTTAAAAAATAAGAGAAAGAGTCTCACCACGTTGTCCAGGCTGGCCTTGAACTCACAATCTTTCTGCCTGAGCCTCCAAGCAGCTGGAACTACAGGTGAGTGCCAGCACGTGCAGCTGCTTGTGTCTCTTAAGCGGGGCGGGCCGTGTGCAGGGTCCCCACAAGAAGGGGGATGCTTTGCTTCCAAAGCTGCAGCGCTGTGCAGACAGGTACCCCGTGCAGACAGGTACAGTGTGCCCCGGCAGACACAGTAGAGAGAAAGGAGCTGTGGGGGCTGGGGCCGGGGAGGGCACTTGGCCACAAGGCCCGTGGGTGGCCTTTGTAGGAACATAGTATCCCCAAGGGCAAGAATTTGGCTTTGTTTGTTTGTTTTGTCTTTTTGATACAGGGTCTCACTATGCAGTTCAGACTGGCCTTATACTCACTTTATAGCCCAGGCTGGTCTAGAACTCGCAATGATCCTCCTGACTCAGCCTCCTGAGTGCTGGGATTATAGGGATGCACCACCACACCCAGCTGTCTTGGCTTTGTTCACAGCAACATCTTTGACACCTAGAACAATTCCTGGCACACAATCCCAAAAAATACTCGTTCCATGAATGAGCCTGCCTGGTATATACAAATACACAAAGTAAGGTCGTCCAGTGTATATCCAGCATCTGGCCTCCTAGGACTCCCCTGGCCTCCTTCAGGGAAGACGTCCATTCAGCCCACTGCTAGTCCAGCGAGGGCTGCGAGGGCTGGGGAGATCGGAGATCGGAGATCGGCCTGTGGCCCACCAGGGGGGCTTTCAGATGATGAAGGACGGCCAGGACACCCTGGAGCTCAGGATTCAGGAAAGCAAGAGGTGACTGGCACCAGGGAAACGGCCCTGAACAGAACAGCGGCGGCGGCAGAGGAGTGAGACGGTGGGCACTGAAATCTCCTTCCTGCAGTTCCCAGCCGCGTGGCCAGGGAGGCTGCAGGAGGACTTCGCGCGCACATTGTAAATACCATCTGTCACGCTGCCTGCCCAGACGCCGGCCTTCCTCCCTTCATTATTTATGCAGAGTGCACCCTCCTTAAGTGCTGTGCACCAGGAGAGGGAAAGAAAAGCCTGGAAGAGCCGAGGGCTCCAGGAGTCTAGCTCTTGGGTAGCAGCTGGCTGGGGAGGGGGGTGGGTTCCGCCATCAGTCTTTTCAGCGTGGGATGTTAACGCTCACATTTCCCGGCCATAACAGGCCAAAGCAGGGCTCTGCAAACAAGGGTGCCTGTGCGCTCAGCTTCCATCACCGTAGTATGACCTTGGGTGCTCACCTCGGCCCTGCTGGCCTCCATTTCTAAATCTGCATGTGCAGGGCTTGAACTAGATGGGCCGTGACGCCCCTGCCAGCTCTAAGATGCGCTCATGTTCCTCCGCCCCTGATACCTCCGCGCTGGTCCGGGAGCCTGTGGCTGCTGTCAGCACGTCTTCCCAGGCAGGACAGGGGCGTTCGGCTCAGCATGTGAGTCCTTAGGACCAGGGGTCAGCACACCAGGGTGCTAGTCCAGCGTCTGTCATTGTTTAGCCTTGTGACCCTGGGGAAGGTGCAGTTTTCTAATCTTCAGTTTTGTCTTTTGTGAAACAAGTGAGAAGGACTGGCAGGCTTTGGCAGGAGAATTCATCTGTGAATTCTGTGAGTACGATTTTCTCTCCCAAAACACTGCAGATAAACATTTTTATAGACCAAACCACCCACAATGAGGTTAGTGAGACATAGTTTTGCCCTCAGTGAGCTTCAAACCAGACAGGGGTGGTGGGGCATACCTGTAATCTCAGCACTCTGGAAGGTCTGGGAGGCTGAGACAGGAGGATCACAAGTTCAAACCCAGCCTGGGAAATTAAGTCACTGAGACCGAGGTTGATTTAGTTCAGGTGGAAAAAACACTGAAAAAAGTACAGATATACCAGGTGTGATGGTGCACAGCTGTAGTCCCTGAATTCGGGAAGCTGAGGCAGGAGGATTGCTGTGTTTGAGGCCAGCCTAAGCCACATGATGAGTTCAAAGCTAGCCTGGACTGCATGAGATCCTGTCTCAAAAAGAAAAAACAAAACAAAAAACTTCAAGTACAATTTGACAGGTAGTGAGAAGAAAATGGATGCAAAGCATATGGCCGCGAGGAGAGCCCACACAGGTGATGCTGAAGTTGAATCAATCTCTCTCTGTCTTTCTGATTTTTTATTTTTGTTTTTTATTTTGTTTCGTTTTGTTTCTTAGACAAGGTCTCACTATGCAGTTCAGGCTGGCCTTGAGCTCACTTTGTAGCCCAGAGTGGTCTCAAACACGTAACGATCCTCCTGCTTCAGCCTCCCAAGTGCTGGGATTACAGGCATGCGCCACCACACCCAGCTCTTTCTGGTTTTTTGAGATCTTACTATATGTAGCCCAGGCTGGCCTTGAACTTGCAGTGAGCATCCTGCTTCAACTTCACAAGTGCTGAGATCACAGGTGTGCACCACCACACCCAGCATCTACCTCCTCCTCCTTTCTTCTTTTTTTGATGGTACTGGGCACTGAACGCAGGGCCTTTGCACTGAGCTACATCCCCAGCCTATTTATTTAATTTTATTTGAGGCAGGGTCATACTAAGTCTCTCAGCTGCCCAGCCTGGGCTTGAACTTTCAATCCTCTTGCTTCAGCAACCAGAGTCCTGGGACTACAGATGCAGGCCACCGTGCTGAGCTGGAGTTGAATCCTGAAAGACTATGTAGGAGTCTGCCGAGAGGCTAAGGCTTGATGTATTCAAGACAGAAGGAACCGTATGTACTACAGCGGGAAGGTGTGAATCTGCATAGGAACTGCCTGCTGCAGTCGTCAGGGTGCCAGCAGCGTCTGCGTTGCCTGCTTCCTCTCCCACCTTCGCAACGATCCGGCACTCACTGGGTTGGGGGAGGGGTTATAGTTGCTGGCTCAGTGGCCTGGTCTGGAAGCCCATCACCAAGGAGGTGAGTGAGCCGAAGCGCAGGTCCAGGAACAAGCTCCCCTCCAGCCTTGTCTGTGCTCTGTGTCAGAACCAACAAAGCGGGCTGGAGCCAGGGGGCTGGCTTTGGTGGCCTCAGAGTGACCCACGATTCTCCAGCCTTGCACACCATCAAGCCAGACCAGAGGAGGAGCCTGGCTCTGTGCTAAATGAGGCCCGCAGGCCGCTGTGAGTGGTTTCGGTTTGCTGGGCACCCTCCCCTGTGTGGCCAGAGCACGTGATCTGCCCTACAGCTGTGGCAAGCCGTGTGGCTCCTCGGGGAGCTGGCCAAGTCCTCTGCAGACGAGCTGGCCCTTCTCGATGAAGGATGTCCTGCCACGGAAATGTGCTTTCCCTCAGCCCTTCAATCAGGGTGCTGCAACTCTGGTCTGCAGCTCCTGTGCCCGGCCCTGCACACACCAACATGCACTGGCACCGCACAGAGGGGAGACGCACGTCTCCAGGACATTGTTAGCTGTCAGCCGCCCATGGCGGCAAGCCACAGGGGTACCCTGGCTCTGGGAAAAGCCTGGGAAGCACCGGTAAGCGTTCTGCTGGCTATGTTTGCTGCAACAATTTATATCCAAGAGAAAGGGGCCACATGTCAGGGAAATAGCAACACTGAAGGAACGGGCATATTTGCCAGATGGTTCCTGGGCACAGTGCTGTTTGCAGAGGGATGGCCTGCAGGGGGAGGTCATTTCCTCGGAGAGCAAAGGCGCAGGCTGTCGGCTCATTCATTATCCTAGGCTTGTTGTGAGCAGGTTGGTGGCTTGGAGCACACCCACGCCAGTCCTCCCTCGCCAGAGCCTGCTGCTGTGGTTGCCTGGAGCCGCAGCGGCACTGGGGAGCGGGCCTCTCCACACGCTCAGCTGTGCTTCCTGAGACCCCTGCCCCCTGTATCTTCTCTCCAACTTAAGCCAGCCGATCCATCCTCCGCACTTCCAGCTGTCATTCTCTGTCCTGAATGTACCCGGCAAGATTTAGTACCTAACACAGCATGGACTCCCATGTGCTGGGTGCCCTTGTGCCACCAGGCTGACCTTGGGGGCAGCAGGGCCAAGGCTGAGAGTGTGGCTTAGTGGGTTGGAAAATATGAATCACTGGACTTTTTTTTTTTTTTTTTTTGTGGTACTGGGGATTGAACTCAGGACCCTGTGCTTCCGAGGCAAGCGCTTATTCCACTGAGCTATATCCCCAGCCCCTGGACTTTCTTTATGAGACAGTTTCACTATGTAGATCAAGCTGGCCTTAAATTCATGGTGATTCTCCTGTCTCAGCCTCCTGAGTGCTGAGATTATAGGTGTCGTTACCATGCATGGTAAGGAGTGTAGAATTTTTTTTTTGTCTTTTTGAGACAAGGTGTCACTTTGCAGTTCAGGCTGGCCTTGAACTCACAGTGATCCTCCTGCCTCAGCCTTGCAAGTGCTGGGATGACAGGCATGCGCCACCACACTGGGCCAGGCTTGTAAAATTATGAACTGCATTATAACAGACTTTTCAAGAACTTACTGCTTTTGTCCTGGGAATGCATGTGTCTGCCTTTATTTTCCTTTGCCAAATTAGACATTTTAACGATGGAGACTGTTTTGGCTTCACTACCTCCTCCCAGTGGATCGCAGCTCAGAGCCTGAATCACACCAATGCCCCCAAAGGACGTGGTCCTGGCAGGAGGAGGTGAGGGTGACACAAAGGCCTCCCTATGAGCTGGCCCCAGGGATGCCCTGTTGCTAATGTTGGTGGCCTCTCCCTGTAAGGCCGGGGTCACAGCAGCAGGCAACATGATGTGGAGACAACTGCAGGCTGTCAGATACCCACATATACAGAGTCTTGCAATCACTTGTCTCATTTGTCTGTTTGTTGTCACTTCTGTGTGGTATCGGGATCTCCCGAAGGACACAGCACCTTTGTAGCATCTTACTTTCTCTCCGTCCTAGTACCACACCTGGCAGTGAGGCATCCGATCTTTGGTGGGTAATGCACACATTTATTGATTGAGACTTCCGTCTCCATCTAGCAGGCTCACCTTCAGGAGGTTTGTTAGCCTCAGTAAGCCTCTGTCCCCTTGTCTTTGTTTGTTTGTTTGTTTTTGTGGTGCTAGGGATCAAGTCTTGTGCATGCTGGACAGGTGCTGTACCAATGAGCCACGCCCCAGCCCTGTGTTTCCTTGGTTTAAAGGAGGTCACCAGTACCCACCTTGCTAGGACACAGGTAAGGACAGGACAGTGCCTGGCCTGGAGCAGCTCTCAGGAAGCATTGGTTCTCTTCACCTCTATACTCAGTACATAGTGTTGAATAAATGAACAAATAATTTCAGAGATGAAAAACTCTGGCAACTTTCTTGGATACATTCACATTCCAAAAAGACCATGTAAGGCATTAAAAAAAAGTCAACCAGGTAAACAAATTTGCAGTTTATAGCAAGAGGCAGCCACTTTTGGGGAACAATAGTTTTCAGAAGATAACATACTTCTGTGCAGTTCAGGCTGGCCTTAAACTCACTTTGTAGCCCAGGCTGGCCTCGAACTCTTAGCGATCCTCCTGCCTCAGCCTCCGGAGTGCTGGGATTACAGGCCTGCACCACCATGCCCAGCCTATATGTGCTTTTTTTTTAATTTTAAAAATATGTTTTGTAGCTGGGCGTGGTGTCACAGGCCTGTAATCCTAGGATTTGGGAAGCTGAGGCAGGAGGATTGCTAAGAGTTCAAGACCAGCCTGGGCTACAAAGTGAGCTCAAGGCCAGCCTGAACTGCATAGTGAGACCCTATCTCAAAAAGACAAAACAGAAGTTGTGTTCAGCAATAGGACAATGACTAAGTACCCTTGGGAAACAGTACCACAGGACTTTTGCTTTAACCTCCTTTATCTTTCTCCTTGACACAGGAGGCACACAGTTGGTGTCTAATAAATGCACACTACAGCTTTGCCTCCTGAGGAGCTCTGGAATAGCAAGAGGGGCTGCGAGGAACCCAAAGTCATGAGCCACAGTGTCCTCTAGTGGAGAAGAACCGCCATAGCACCCTACTGAGCAGACCTAGTCGCACAGTGCCTAGGGTGGGGTGGGTCCTTAAAATGCTCATGATACAGGACACCAAGGCAGAATTCTGGAAAATAAACTGTATATTTTCTGAGAAATGTTTTTCTGCAGGTATAACTCAGAGATAGCCATCGCAGCAGTTATATTTGTTTCTTAAAACTCAGGTGCCAGTCAAATAATGGGCCTAGGCAGTGATTCCAAGGTACTAACATCACAAAAAGAAAGCAAACACTCCCTGCCTCTGATGGAAATATTCAGCACCACCTACGAAGTGTTTTTGCAACGGAAACAAGCCTGAGTCTCATCAAGTCTATAGATGTAATTACCAACTCACAGAAAATGAATTGGTGTGAAATAAATTTACAGAGGAATGTACAAATGACACCACAGGAATACTATCAGGAAAAGCCAGACCACGGACTGGATTCTTGACCCTGTTTCTTCAGGAATAAACAGCAGTGGATATGTGTGGAGGATGAATCTTTTTTTGGACACTAATTTAAGTAAACCAATTTGGGGAGGGCGCTTAGACAGTTGGGGAGATCTGAACCCTGTATGTTTGACCCCAAGAAAGAGTACATGTTTTAAAGTATGAAAATGGTGTTGTCATACTTTTACATTTTTAAATTTTTTTTAAATTTTTTGTCTTTTTGAGACAGGGTCTCACTATGCAGTTCAGGCTGGCCTTGAACTCACTTTGTAGCCCAGGCTGGTCTCAAACTCACAGTGATCCTCCTGCCTCAGCCTCCTGAGTGCTGGGATTACAGGTGTGCACCACCACACTGAAATATAGGGGATCCCCTATATTTTAGAAGCACACACTGAACTGTTTTCAGAAGAAATGATGTATTATCTTTTTGCTCAGAATAATTTCAGAGTGGATAAAGGAACCAAAGAAACAGGACTGGTCATGGTGTAAGTATTGAAGCAAGTGATAGGTACACGAAGGTTCATTACACTATTCACTCCCCCTTTGTTTTTATTTGAATATTTTCATAACTAATGTTAAAGAAATCCCTACTAAAAAACATTCTGCCTTGTCTCTCCTTGAGGGTGCTATACAGGCCCGCTTTAAAGTCTTTGTTTGCTGTTTCCAGGAGAAAACAGGTGCTGAAATGGGGACAGACGACAGCACCAAAGGATAGTGTTATGGGTGGCTCTCATCCGGCACATCTGGGCAGCATGGTCAGAGTCAGCGCAACTAACTGCACCATTTGAAGGGGCTCTGCTCTTTTTGTTTACCCTTGGATAACAAAGTGCAAAGGGATCGGGACCTAGGGGCCAATCTCTCAAGGGACCACCTTTACAAATGCACTGGCTCAGGGGCACCAGTCACTTCTCTCTGCAGTTGCCATTGAGCTGCACAGCCCTCCGTCCTCAGCAATCATTTCTGCCCCACAACTTCCCAACAAAGTGCACCAGGATGTCAGTACCTATTATGGCTGTGTCTAGATATCCCCCCAAAGCCTCATGCACTTATGGGGGGAGCTCTTCAGAGATGGATGGATCTTGAGTGTGTGGTGCTGAGATCAAGGGTGCATGATTCCTAAATCAGTTCACTGACTGGTTTGGCATCACTTGGGCTAGGATTAAGTGTGTGAGTGTTGCCAGGTATGGTGGCGCATGCCTGTAGTCCCAGCACTCAGGAGGCTGAGACAGAAGGATCATTGTCATTTTGAGGCCAGACTGGACTACAAAGTGAGCTCAAGGCCAGCCTGAACTGCATAGTGAGACCCTGTTTCAAAAACAGAAAAGAAAAAAAATGTGAATATTATACCCACCCTAGGAGGGTAACTGGCACACACACAAAAAACAAAGGACAGAAAGTAAGTTAATGTGCTTTCTCCTGCCTGCTTATCATGGAGTGTTTTTCCTCTGCGATGCCCCTCTGCCACGTCATCCTGCCTTGGAGTCAGCCAAATATGACCTGAAACCTCTACAAACTGTGAGCTAAATAACCCTTTTCTCCCTCAACTTGTGGATATGGGGTGTTTTGTTCAAGCAACAAAAAATGTAACCAAGACAGAATTTGGTACCAGGAGTGGGGCCACTGCTGGGACTATACCTGTCCATGTAGTTTAGGAGTCCTTGGAGCTGGCTTATGGGAGGGGCAAGTTAGGAAGCTGTGGAGATCCCAGCTGAAAAGTAGAGCTGGAATGCCTGAAGTTGTACTTGATGGGAGATTCTGGTCAGAGCTCAGAAGACCAGAATGCTGATAAAATGGTGCCAGCTCTGGGTTTTTTTGCTGGGAAGGACTGCATTGGCCACTAGACTCCAGACAATATGTGTAATAGATTGGCATATCATAACAGATAGGTCTTCTGGCATTTTGCTCATGTCGAGAGACTTTGTCTGAGATTGAGATTAAGGCTGATGGACTAATTAATCTTACAGAAGAAATTTCAAGGCAGCCTAATGTTGAGGTGGTGGCATGGCTACTGTTGGGGCTTTTAGCCAAATTTATGTTGAGAATCAAGAGGAAAGAGTCCAGCAGAATGATTTATAACATTTTGAATTTGGCCAAAAAGGAAGCTCCAGTAAAACTGTGGACTTCAAAGACAGTCATAGGAGCTCTTGATTGCTGAGAAGGAACAGAAGAGATGGCCTGAGAGCACCACAAGAAACAACAGGACTCTACCCTTTGCAGCCTCAAAATTGCAAAAGTAAAAGACTTTGCTTTGAAAGCCCCAGAGCACCATGTTCCAGAATGATGGTGGCCTAGAGAATTTTTTCTTTGAAATTAGATGCAGAGTGCTCAGTGGTCATACACTTAACCCCTACAGCTAAAAGAGATGGAAGCCTGGCTACTGCTCCAACTGGCAGCAACTGTGGTGTCATCCATGTGGTGCTGGTTTTAGGTACATGAAGAATGCAAGAGTTGTAGGGTCAGAAAGGCTCCCACCCAGATTTCAGAAGCAGCCCTGGAAGCCCAGGCCCTGTGGCCACAAGAGGGCAGTGTGTGAAGATGAGACTCCAGAAGTTTAGAGATGCCATGAATATGGATCATCTGAGGAAAACTGCAAGGAGGGAGCAGAGACCGCCAAAGAGAGAAGCCATGGGAGCGACAACCACTAGAAGTACTGTAGGGTGGGAGCTGCCCAAGCCCTTTAGAGTTCATATCTTGCCACAAGGTGCTGGACATGGAACTACAGGACTTAATGTTTGGCCTGCTGGATTTTGGACTTGTGTTGTTCTTATTCCTTTCTATCCCCCACTTTTGGAATGGAAATGTCATCTTGTCCCGTTGACTGTTGGAAGTGCTCTGACTTTCTATTTATACAGTGCTCACAGCTGAGAGTTTGCCTGGAATCTCAGAGAAGACTTTGGACTGGGACTTCTCAGCTGTGCTAAAACTGTTAGGACTTTGGCAACTCTTAGGCACACTTAGGAATCGCAGCACCCTAAGCAAACTCCAGCATGGCTGAGCGACTGTACCACCTGCATGAAGGGATGTGCATGCATCTTTGGGGGCCAAGGTGGAATATTATGGCTTGTATGCAGATACCCCCCCAAAGCTTCATGTGGTGCTAGGAGGGCCTCTTTCAGAGGTGGCTTGGTCTAGAGTGTGTGGCTGACTCATGGTGCAATGCGAGGATTAAGGGTGCTGGGACTAAGGGTGTGAGGGCAGGTAGTCTGGGTACAATGTAAGGGACAGAGAGGCTTGCTCTGGTTACCTGTACTTTGTCTCTTTCTCACACTGCTGCCTTCTGCCTGCCATGAGCTGTCTCTCCTCTTCAACGCCTGTCTGCTGTCCACCCTACCTTGGAGCCAGTCGATTTTGATCGGGAACCTCTACAAACTGTGAGCTAAATAACCCTAAAACCCTTTAACTTTGGGTGCTGGGTATTTTTGTCTTAGCAGTAAGAAAAGTAAGACACAGCCCCAGTAAGCGTAGGTGTGGATCAAGCTCCTCCTGCCTCCTGCGCTGTCCCCTGTACTCTCCTCTGCCACTGGCTTACATAAACACAGCTGTATCAGCGGCCTGCCAGCTGCCAGCTCTGCTAGAAGATATTCGGCACTTTTCCTATCTTAGTTAAAAATAAGTCCTGGACTCTCCTGGGCGTCTGTAGGTGGTGCGCTCGCTCGGCCATGCTGGAGTTTGCTTAGGGTGCTGCGACTCCTAAGTGTGCGATCGCTTATCCCAGGCACATCGCAGAAGCTCTGCTTCCCTCAGGAAATAGTCACAAGAAAAGCCAAAGCTGCAAGGAGCCCCAAAGGCCTTCAATAATTGGGTACTAATCTCCAACATGGCGCCTGCAGATGGAGGGTGAGTTTAGTCCCAGTCTTGTACTTAGTGGGGTCTATGGTTACTCAAACTCTTTTACCCTCAGTACTGTTATATTTATGATGAGGAGGACAGTAATGTGTATGACTTTTGGCTATGACAAATGATATGTGAAAAGGACTTTGGAACAACTTTATAAAATGGGCTAATTTTCCTCTTTTTATTACACTCTCCTACCCATTTCTTTGTACTCAGAAATTCTTTTTTTTTTTTTTTTTTTTTCAGTACTGGGGATCAAACTCAGGGCCTTATGCTTGCCAGGCAGGTGCTTATGCCACTGAGCTATATCCCCGGCCCAGAAATTCTTACTTATGCATTCGTTTAACAAATACTTGAGAGTCAGACACAGTGATGCATGCTGCACTCTGGGAGGCTGAGGTAGGAGAATCATGTTTGAGCCCAGCGTAGGCAACTTAGCAAGACTGTCTCAAAATTAAAAAAATATAAGGGCTAGGGATGTAGCTCAGGGCAAAGGCCCCAAGCCCAATTCCCAGCATCAGAGAAAACAACACTGAGCATCTGCTATCTGCCTAGTACCACTCTAGGAGTTGGGAGTAAACAAAAGAGTGAACAAAACAGGCCAAACTCATGCTCTCACGGAGCTTACAGTGTTGGGGGACTAACAACCAACAGATCTGATTATGTAAAAGAGCACAGTGCATTCTCAGGGTACCCGTGACTGTCAGCGCAGCTGGGCGAGGAGGCTCCTAGAGAGGCGGCCGGATTGTGAGGGCAGCAGCCTCGTCACGGAGCTGCCCCATGAGCGGCTCGAGCTGAACGGGCAGTCAGGAGCAGGGCCCTCTGGACGGTATAACCTTGGGGCCTGGAGCTGGCCCTTCCTTCTGCCTCCTGCCGTCCTCTGCTGCCTGGAGGCCACAGGTGGCCAGCTTCACTCTGCTGAGCCTTCCAGCACCGGGTTTCTGCCGTGGAGACAGCGGGCCCCGAGCAAAAGCAAGCCCCTTCTGTAAATTGCAGGTGTCAAACGCACAGTTTCAGCAGCGGGAAGGCTGAGTGACACACTGTGGAAGATGGCAGTAAGCATAGGCGCTACACAGAAAAATAAGGCAGCCGAGTGTGGCAGTCATGCCTGTAATCACAACGCCCAGGGAGGCTAAGGCAGGAGGATCACAAGTTTGAGCTCAGGCCGGGCAGTTTAGCATGACTCCGTGAAGCCCTGTCTCAGAATAAAAAGTATAACAGGGCTGGGGATGTAGCTCAATGTGAAGGTCCTGGGTTCAATCCTTCGTATCGAGAGATAGACAGACAGACAGACAGACAGAGACAGAGAGACAGACAGAAGATTCAGGATAGCAAATTTTAAGCAAAAGAGAAGGTGACACGGGAGTGAGACCCTCAAGAAGTGAGGGATAATGCACATGACTATGGCGGGTAAGCACTGCTGGCAGAGTTAGAAGCAAGTGCAGAGGCTGTGGCATGGAGGAGCGCCTTGAACATTATATTAATAGGACAGCAGAACAGCTGGAGGTGAGTGAAGGTGGAGGAATGGGCTGAGTCAGGTGAAGGCATATAGGGCTTTGCCAGCCTTCAAACAACAACAACTTTGTTTTGTAAATGAGGGGAAGAGGGGTTGAAGAGAGGGTGGGGGATGGGAAAAAAAAATCAAGTCATATCCTGTACAGGTACAAATTCTCTATGGTGAATGGCGTCATTATCTATACCTAAAATGTACCAATAAAAATCTTTATTTTGTTGTCATTTTTTTTTGTTTTTTAAGACACCGTTTTGCTATGTAGTTTAGGCCTTGAACTCACTACATAGCCCAGGCTGGCCTCCAACTTGTGGCAATCCTCCTGCCTCAGCCTCCCACAGGCATATGCCACCACGGCTGGCTAAAAAATCATTTTCTTTGGGAAAAAATAACTTGGTCTTTTTATCTGAATAAGATGAGAAGCCAATGAAAAGGTCAGGGTCCAGGAACAGCCCATCCTAGCCTGTTATAATATAACCTTAATAAGGTCACTCTGGCTGGTGTGTCGAGGAAAGGCTGGAGGTGGGCAGAGGTGGAAGCCGGGACACAGAGGAGATATAAACAAGGCCTGAACTAGATTTCTGGAGATGAACAATGCAATATCTAAATGAGAAACATGCTGGACAGAATTCACAGCAGAAGAAAATCTGCTCAGGAAACTCAAAAACACAGTAATATCAACCATCTAAAATGAAACATATAGAGAAAAGAGGTTTTAGAAATTAACAGAGTACCAGTGAGCAGTGGGACAACATCAAGCAGGCCACAGCGAGGATACACACTGAAGCAATGGACGCAATTGCTACACTCGACAGAAACTAAAGGCAGTACCGGGTGCTGTGTCCCACGCAGCTCTTGATGTTCCCAGGGGAAATGGCAAGAAGATGGAGAAATAAAGACAAGAGGTGAAAGCTGGGGTTGGGTGGAGCCCTCTGTCTTCTGATGGGAGGAGAGGAACCGAATGACCACCACAGGGGTGTTTATTTATATATTTGATAAAGTTAGTATCAGGAGACACAGGGTTACCTAGTGATTAATGACTGGAACTGTCTCAGCAAGGACTGAAGTAGCTTGATGGCTTTAGGCTGTCTTCATTCTCAGACCGGCCTTGCCGTGCCCCCACATATGTGACCAATTTCTAGCTTCAGCTGCTCCCCATAATAGGGAACTCAGTGACCCTCAGCCACAGGCAGTTCATAAACAAAGTTCAAAACCACCGATAAAGAGAAAACCATACAGGTGGGCTGAGAGGAAAGACACATTCCACACAGAGAGACAAGGATAAGAGCAGCTTTACTATCCAAACCAATGCAGGCTGCAAGGCAGGGGAAAACATCATGAGAACACTGAAAGAAAAAACTGTGACCCTAGAACTCTTCACCCAGTGAAAATATCTTTCAAAAAAGAAGGCAGGGGTTGGGGGCGTGGTCTACAGTAGGCTGTGCCAGGCCCTGCGTTCCCAGAACATGCACACCCATAAATAGTGATATAAAGACTTTTCTCAGACATAGACATTAAAAGACTTCATTTCCAGCAGACCTGTAGTGGAGAAGATATAAAGTGAAATCTTCAGAACAAAGGCAAATGACAGCAAATAGAAATCTGGCTCTAAACCACGGAATAAAAAACACCAGATATAGTTAGGTACTTAAGTGTGTGTCATTACTTCTCATTATATAAGTGCTTTTATTTTATATTTTATTTATTTGGTACTGGGAATTGAACTCAAGACCATGTGCTTGCCAGGCAGGCACTGTGCTGCTGGACTATATCCCTGGCCCTATAAGTTATTTTAAAAGCCAGCTGTGGGGGGCACAAATCTATAATCCTAGAACTTGGGAGGCTGAGGCAGGAGTACTGCTGTGAGTTCAAGAACAGCCTGAACTATATAGTGAGACCCTACTCCAAAAAAAAAAAAAAAAAAAAAGTCCTTTAAAAGAGAATCAATTGCCTAAGACAAGAAACCTAACAATGAACTGTGGGGTTTATGATATATGTAAAGATAAAGCAAGAGCTCAAGGAGAAGAAATGAAGCAAATAGCTGTGAGGCTCTTATATAGTGTATAAAGTGGTATAATATCACTTGGAGGTAGATGGAGAAAAGCTAAAGATATACACTGTACATCCTGAAACACCCACTAAAATAACAGTTATTCTTAGGTTGGATTTAAAAAGACCCAACTCTAAGAACGTTACTTTAAATGTAATGATAAATTAAAAGTAAATATCAATTCTATATAATTTTTTCTATGAAAAGAAGAGAACACTGCTGAACTAATTCTACAAGGCCAGCATTACCCCCACACCAAAACCAGAAACAGAACCAGACATGATAAGAACATTACAGACCAATATATGTAATGAATATAGATGTCAAACATTCCTAAAATTTTAGCAAATCAACTCCAACATATCTATGAAAAGTATGATACATCAATGACCAAATGGGACTGACCCCAGCCATGCAAAGTTGGGCTAATACTTGAAAAAAATCAATGTTACCTGCCATTTTAACAACTGAAAAACTACATGATATCAACAAATGCAGAAAATTGCCTGACAAAAATTTAACATCTCTGCAGGGTCAAAATTCAAAAGTGTTGTTTTCACTATGTTGAAAACAACCTATAGCTGGGGCTATAGCTCAGTGGTACAAGCACCTGCCTGGCAAGCACAAGGTCCTGAGTTCGATTCCCAGTACCAAAAAAAAAAAAAAACCAAAAACGTGAAGATAGGCAAAGAGGGAGGCAGGGAGTGCCGTTAAAGGCCTATTACATGGGCTGGGGATTTAGCTCAGTGCAATAAGCGCCTGCCTAGCAAGCGCAGGGTCCTGAGTTCGATCCCCAGTACTGCAAAAAGAAAAAAAAAAAAAAAAGGCCTATTACATGGCCCCAAATCAAGGCCAGCAGTTTTCTGTAGTTGTTGGTTTCAAGCAGGAGCCTAAAGTGGTATCTTTCTAAGGTCTGTTGGCCATTTCAGAACTTTAGAAATGTAATGGTCAATTCATTAGAAAGAAACAAATAACTAAATAAATTTTATGAGAGGACTTCAAGATGTCAACTGGGTAGGCAGCAGAGAGAGAACCTCCTGGAAGAATGCCACTCAGACAAAGGTATATAGGAATATAGCAACATGTGAGACAAAAAGGAAAGAGGTGGGTATCGAACTCAGGAAGTATCTGAAATGGGAATTGAAGACTAAGCAAAACCTCTTCTGGAGGAAAGGATCAGAGATCCGCCACGGCACAGTCGGAGGGAGAGGAGAAGGAGGAAGTCACTGCTCCAAACACACCCTTGGGCCACGCCCTCATTCTGGCGTTCACAGCTTCAGCTTCGGAGACCCACGCTCATGGAAGCCTCCCGACTCGGCCAGGGGAGAGCGGAGTTCCGAGAGCTGGTCCAGGGCTGGAAAGGGGAGGGCGCAGCCAGGAAAGGAGGCAACGGCGGTCGGGAGCAGTTGTCGAACCCAGTGTGAGGATGAGAAGTTACAACAGCCACTGGGGCAGAGTCCCCACCCTGCGGCAACCTTCCTAATCAGCGCCTGGAGAGAATCAATGCAACTAGTACACAGCCCACTGGCTCTGTGCCTGCCTCGAGGTGGTGGCCCCCTGCCACTCCACTGGGTGAGCAGCTACCGGCGGAGAGCAGCAGGGAACCTCAGCAGTGAGCCGCGGCTCCCACGGATCTGGCCGAGGAGCAGATGGGGGCTCCAGCACTGCAACAGGAGGGAGATGCAGATGGAGATGGACTGCGTGGCTCCGTGCCCTTCTCACTCCAACATCAGGCAGGAAGCACGAGCTGGGTTGGCGGGACTCAGCTCCCACCCTGAACTCTCTCTGGGAGCACCTTGAGTCTCGGGGGCTTGAGCAAGCACCGCCTATTCCTGGCAACAATGGGACAAATCCACGGTCTTCAGGACTCACCCCAAACTATTAATGTGAGCACCAAGAGGGTCTCCTTACAGCTTGCACATATGAACCTTGCATGAACCCATAGCAACAAATTAGGTGAAAAGCAGCAGACCAGGAGTCTGAAAAACAACAACATACTCTATACAGCAGACCCGAGAAAATCCTCCAACTCTATTCTAGAACTAATCTTTAAACTCAGTTCATACCCTGAACTAACACAGTGAGAATGGACCGGGGAGATTTCAAGTCCTTATACCAAGCATCGTAAGTTCGTCCAATGCCCAGCTTCAAGGGGTGGGGAACAGTAATACTGGAGATCAGGAGGAGGGAGGAGGAGAAGAAAGGGCCTCCGGCATTGAGGCAACGGGACAGAGCTGAACGGATCACCGAGGGGACCCCGACGGGGGCGCATGCCCCACGGCTGCTCCGCTGTGGGCCCCGCGGCTGCTCCACTGTGGGCTGTGCTGAGGGCACCCCATGGACTGGACCCGCTTCCACCCATAGCACAGCGATGGGACGGAGCCAGGCGGTCCGCTGTGAGCATAGGTGCTTTTCCACCTCCGACCATGGCAGTTTGCATACACCCATGTATGTTATAGTACAGTCTGAGGCAGCTATATCTCTTCCCAAGGCGAGAGTCCAGGGGTATAGATAAACCCAGGAATACAGTTATTATCACAGGGAAGATGAATGATTGAGTGGTAGGGCAACGGAGATGAGGGAGGAGAAAAACTGAACGATCAAATGGGCCATCATCTGTGTAACTGAGTAACATGTGAAGGTAACACTATGTAGGACAGCATCCAGACCTAATTCCCTTCTATGCTCTCTATAATTTGTATTTCCTCAATCGTTTTTGTATTAACAGAAGTAAAGATAACTTTATATTATACAGCATCCAGTGCTAATTCCCTACTGTCTTCTCTATAATTTGGTATTTCCTTTAATGTTTATATGTTAACTAATGTGAAGATAACATTATGTAATACAGAATCCAGTGCTAATTCCCTACTATAATCTGTATAATTTTGTATTTTCGGTATTATTTATGGCTTATTCTGGTTCATACGTCTCCATTCTTTTGTCTTTAAAATAAAAATAAATAAATAAATAAAGGCCTATTACGACCCTCCCAGCCAGAGACACTAGTCTCCTCATGCGAGTGGTGGGAAGTGGTGGTATTCTGGTCATTTTGCAGGGGGGCCCAGCAGGATCTTCCAGGGCAGTGGCTGTCGAGAGTTAGAGAAACCAATAAGGAGGACCCTGGTGTCTGTGACCTGAGCAACTGGGAGGGTAAAGCTGCGGTTCACAGCAACGAGGAGATGAATGCAGCTGGTTTGTGCGGCTTAGATCAAAACCAGGAGTTTAAGTTTGAGGTTTATCTTCAACAGCCACGTTAAATGTCAAGTAGACACTGGTCATAGAAATCTAAACACAGAGATCACCCTTGGGCTCTAAATTTTAGGACTCTTTGATACTTGGTCTTTAAACCCAGGCAAACAATGAAGTCACCGAAGTCAGAAAATACATATAGAAAAGGTGTGGAGGATTCAGGCCCATGGCCTCCATTCCTGAGTGATCTGATGGTAGAGGAGGGCAATCCAGCAAAGAAGGCTTGGAGAGACAAGACAGGGAGACAGGAAAGACCCAGGAGCCTGGGAGCCCAGAGAAAGAAGACAGTGTTCCCAGGAGGAAGGAAACGTGTCATGCTGCTGACAAGGGCAGGCGCTGGCCAAGAACTGCCCACTGCATTGTGCGGTGGGGAAGACACTGCTGGCCTCGACAAGAGCAGTTTCAGTACAGTATCAGAGAGAAACGGCCTGACTGAAGTCTGGGTGTGGTGGTGTGTACCTGTAATCCCAGTGCTCAGGAGGCTGAGGCAGGAAGGTTTCCGTGAATTTGAGGCTACCTCGGGTTACATAGTTAATTTAAGACTGGCCTGAATTACAGAGCAAGATCCTGTCTCGAAAAACCAACCCCACCCCTAAAAAGCCTGACTGAAGTAGGGTAAAGACAGAATAAGAACACTGATTCTTCACAATCTTTCCCCAAAATCCCAAAACAGTGGTAAAACTTCCTAACTCATTCCATGAGGCTAGTATTATTACTGTGATACCCAAGCCAAAGACAGCACAAGAAAATGATAGAATGACACTCACTGTACTGTTGATGCAAACATCAATAAAATCCTAGCAAACTGAATCCAATAAAATATGAAAAGGACTCTACACCATGACCAAGTGTGATTTTCCCAGAAATGCAAGGTTGGTTCAATATATAAAAATCAATGAAGGGAGCCAGGTGTGGTGGTACACACATGTAATCCCAGCACTCGGGAGGCTGAGGCAGGAGGATCGTTGTGAGTTTGAGACCAGCCTGGGCTACAAAGTGAGCTCAAGGTCAGCCTGAATTGCATAGCGAGACCCTGTCTCAAAAAGACAAAAAAAAAAAAAAAATCAATGAAGGGCCAGGAAGATAGCTCAGCTGCAGGGCACCTGCTGGGCAAGCTCAAGGTCCTGAGTTCGATTTCCAGTACCAATAAAAAAAAATCAATGTAACACAGCATATTAATGGAATAAAGGACTGAAACCAAATGATCATTTCAACAGATACAGAAAAACTACTTGGCAAAGTCCAGCATGGTTTCATGATAAAAAAAAAACTCCGAGCAAACTGGGAACAGAAAGGGACTGACTTAGCGGAAACAAGGACATGTATGAAACTCCACACTTAATGCTGAAAAGGCTGAATGCTTTTCCTCTAAGGTTAGGAACTAAGCAGACATGTTTGCTTTTGCTACATCTATTCATCACTGTTCAGGGGCTCTAGGCAGAGAAATTAGGGAAAAAATAATAAAACGCGCCCAGTTAGGTAAGGAAGAAATAAAATGATCCCCGTTCACACATGGCGTGATTTTTATGTATAGGAAAGTCCTAAGGGATCTACAGAAAGATTACTACAGCCCAAGGTGCTAGGATATAAGATTAATACATAAAAATTAATTGCAATGAAAAACCTGAAATTAACACTAAGGAAGTGGTACCATTTACAGTAGCATCAAAGAGAATAAAATATGAAGGAGGTGAAAAACTTGCATATTAAAGACATCATTAACTATTTTTTGTCCAGAAGACCTCAATAAATGGAAAGATAGCCCATGTAGGTAGATTGAATGTACTAAGATGGCTAAGCTGCCCGAAATGATCTCCCAAATCACACGCCTGACTGCCAAAACAACCTTAAACAAAAAAATTCCCCAAGTGAAGGTGGAGGGCTTACCCCTCTCTATTTCAAACTTTGCTAAAAGGATGGTTAAATGTAATACTGAAATAAAGAGACATGTAGACCCTTAGAGTGTCGCTGAGAAATAAACCCTTCTATCACGGTCAGCTGATTTTTGACAAGTGTGCCAACAGGAAAAGAGTAGTCTTTTTCACAAGCGTTACTTTGACAACTGAATATGCACATACAGAAGAATGTAGTTTGGAGCCAGACACTGTGATGCACGTCTGTAATTTCTATATTCCGGGAGGCTGGAACCGCCACAAATCTGAGCCCAACCTGGGCAATTTAGAAAGACCATGTTTCAAAACAAACTATAAAAAGGGAGAAGGTCCTGGGTTCAGTTATTCAGTGTCCAGTAACACACACACACACACACACACACACTGCAGTTGGCCTCCTACCTCACATAATGTGCAAAATTAACTGAAAGACCTAAGTGTAAGAATGAAACCACTAGAAGAAATGAAGTGAAAATCTTGTTGACTTCGGATTAGGCAATGGTTTCTGCAACAGGATACCAAAAGCGTGAGTAGCAAAAGAAAAAATAGGGAATCTGCGCTTCGTTAGAATGAAAGCATCACGAGGCCGGGCGTGCAGCCCAGCGGAGTGTGTACGGAGCGTGCGTGCAGCCCTGAGTTCGCTCCGCAGCCGCACTGGACAGCGGGCATTTTCCCCAGCGCTGCCCCTGCTGTTCTCTGGGCCCGAGCCATGTCATATTAGGTTTCCTAAATGTTTCCGCTTTGTTGGGTCAGCTGACAAACAAACCTGCTCTGCGGGCCCTTCTGGGCTGCGCTTCTGATCCGGGAGGCCTCCCTGCAGTGTGGAGAGGAGCTGTCAACTGTAGGGTGGGTTTGAAGGTCTGAAGAGAAAGAAAAGAGAACCAGACGCTCGCCTTTCCTCTGGAGTGGGAGGGCAGCTAAGAGCATTCAGATATTTTGAGATGAAATTGTTACCATGGGAATGTTTCCATATCGCTCCCTTAATAATGATCGGTGGAAACAAGCAAGAGTACAGCTCTGGAAGGCTGGAAATAAAGGGACAAGGGAAGGGAAACGAAATCCAGAACGGGGCCGAGCAAGGGCTGTTTTATTCAGCCCAGACTCTGGCCTGGCTGCGTTCTAGGGGAACATGAGGTGTCTCGAGGTCAGCAGTTTCCTCCAAAGATCAAGGTCCCCAGGCAGGCTGGAGACAGGAGCCCTGCAGTAGTGGGTGGGCGGTGAGGGCGCCACAGCATTGTTGGTGGGGGGCTGAGCTGTCCCTCCGGCCCATGCTTTGTGTGTTTGGGGGGCAGGTATAGGGAGGAGCCCTAACAAATCCAGATGCTTCTAAATATTTTTCCAGGGCCAGCTCAGCAGCACAATGCCTGCCTGGCAAGCGTGAGTCCTGAGTTTGACCTGGTACCCACAAAATAAATGAATACTTTTGCACCCCTGTCCTGGAAAGAGATCAAGCCAGGGTCCCTCCATCCCCAGGGACTCAGACCATCCCAAAAGAAAAAGAACACTGCACGTTCTTTGCCTTGCAACTGCAGAATTTTCTTCCTCGTTGTACTGCCCCCAACAAAGGCTTTCAACCAAAGGCAGACCTGCCCTCAGTCTTGGCTGGCAGCACTGGGGGACCCTCGCAGGGCACCACCATCTGAGCTCCTTTCTCTAGGACCATGAGAGATCCAAGGACAAATAATTTTTTTTTTTTGAGACAGGGTCTCACTATGCAGCCCAGGCTAGCCTCGAATTCTTGGCAGTCCTCCTGCCTCAGCCTCTTTCGGAAGGGTTTGTTGTCTTTTTGTTCTGCTTCTCTTCTCTTCTCCTTTCCTCTCCTCTCCTCCCCTTTCGCTTCCCCATCCCTGTTGTTTCTATTTTTAAAGAAGGGGCACTACCAGGCGTGGTGGCACACACCTGTAGTCCTAGGGCTCAGGAAGCTGAGGCAGGAGGATTGCCACGAGTTTGAGGCCAGCCTGGACTACATAGTGAGTTCAAGCCCAGCCTGGGTTACATAGTGAGATCCTGTCTCAACAAAACCAATGGGAATCCGATCCACTAGCTGGGGACTTATTTTTGTGGTACTGGTGATTGAGTCCAGGGCCTTAGCACAGCTGTTTCTTTCCTTTCTTCCTCCTCTTTCTTTTCTTTCTTTCTTTTTCTTTCTTTCCTTTCATTCTCTCCCTTCTCCCCTCTTTTTCCCTCCCTTCCTTCTTTCCTTCTTTTTTATCCTCAAGATCAAGAACGTAAGCAGCACTTAAGCTGTTCCTAAAAGCACAGGGGCAGGACACACTTACTGGGCAGGGTGAACAGAGCACTGTGGGAGGTACGGCCTTCCCTGAACGGCATGCAGCCATGCCACACACACCTTGCCTCTCACATTCCAGAACCTCACATTTTCCATGCTACAATTCACAACCCATCATGAGAACATCAGCTTAAAAAACCGATTTCGCATAAACACGAGCTCAGCAGAGGGACTAAATGCAACGTGGAGCCCTAAAGATCGGTGGCTCCCACCAACCAGAGAAACCAGCAGATGCCGTGCAAGCTTCCTTGGCCCAGTTCCCAGTCCCTCGGTTCTAGGGTCTCAACGGTCCTGGCCACACACGGGTCTCTCCCATAGGTGACAGGCGTCTCTTAATCCTTTCTGACTGACTGCTGGCCGGGATGGGCTTCACAGGGGCTGGGAAGTCACTTGTGGCTCCTTGCTAACTCTGACCCCCAAACTGTGCGTCCTGAGATGTGCCAGAATTCTGACAGCAACATGACGTGATACTCTGTCTACACCTGGCTAGCAACGGAGTTATAATCTGGTACAAGTTTCCGCTGTCACCGACACCACAGCCAAGCACGGCTTCTATGCTGCTTGAGATGAACGATTCTCCTCCAAGTGCATTATTATTACACGGTCTATTTTTCAAATTCAGCCACTAATTCGGCAGGCTTTACAGAAACATGTGTCAGTTTTTACATGACAAGCTGGAAGAAATGCTTTTATTAGGTGAGCTGCAGTCCCTGAAGTGCGAGGCACACAGACACCTATTCAGTGCAAATGAAATGAAGCACTCTCACGTGAGTTGTTCAGGGCACAAGCAGAACACAACCTCCATAAAGCTTTCTGGGAGCTCCTCAACTGCAGAAAATCTCTAGCTTCAATTCCTGCTGCACTTGATCTGTCACAGTTCGTAGCATTTTTCTACTGTGGTAACGCCTGTACGCTGTTACCTCTCCTCACTGTCTGCAAGATCTTCGAATCGGCCACCTCCCCTGTAACGATTTCATCTGTGCTGCACAGTAGCCAGCCTGGAGCCTCGCAGAGACGTGGTTCTGAAAGAATGGACATGTCTGAAGGAACGAATGGTCAAATGGTATGGATCTCTCCTGATAATTTAAAGGCAGCAGGAGGAGAGAGGTGCTTGAGCTTAGGCCAAGGTGCCTCCTGACAGGATGACCTGAAGAAGTCTCAGAGCCCAATTCTGATGCCTGGAGCTAGGGTCCAGCTGTGCTCCTGCGCAGGATGAGGGCTTTGCCACCCTGTGGGGCTGGCAATGGGGCACAGATCTCCTATTCTCTGTGGAAAGAGAAGGTGAAATAATACCCACAAGGAATGGATTTCAGTGGACAACCATCCTAATCTTTATTTTATATAGAAAAAAGCAGGATCAGAAAGGTCAAGTCATATGCACAAGGAACACAGCAAAGCTGGGATTCAAACTTCGGTCTTAGCTCCTAAATCCATGCATCTCTGCCTGGTCACCACATCCTGGTATATTCTCAGTATTGCTAAGCGACCATTCACTGAGCCACGCTGCTCATTACTTCCACAAGGGCACAGGGACTGCAGACGGCTGCTTCCCAAGATTTGTGTAAATCAAGAAAATCTAGTTAGGCACAAGCAGGTACACATTTCTTTCTTTTTTATTTTTGTCTTTTTTTGAGACAGGGTCTCGCTATGCAGTTTAGACTAGCCTTGAGCTCACTTTGTAGCCCAGGCTGCTCTCGAACTCACAATGATCCTCCTGCTTCAGCCTCCCCAGTGCTGGGATTACAGGCATGCGCTGTGCCACCATGCCTGGCCTGACACACATTTCCTGAGTTTCTCCCTATCTCCTTCCCTTGCTTTGCTTCAGTATGGGGGACTGAACCAAGGGCTTGTGCCTTAAGTTGTATCTCTAGTGCTATGTAAAAACTTTGAGACAGGGTCTCACTAAATTGCTAAGTTGCCCGGGCTAGGCTCAAACTTGTGATCCTCTTGCCTCAGCCTCCCAGAGTGCCGGGATTATGGGCATGGGCTACCACGCCTGGCCATGGGTACCTTCAGAGTGGGTAAGTGTGCGGCACGCAAGTGCAGAGACTGTCCTCAGTTCAGAGGTAACAAGGCTTGGCCGTGTGGGATGGAAACTGGTCAGTCTCTCCAGACTCGGTCCCTCAAGGACAGGAGAAAGGGCAGTTTCCAGAGACCCGACTTTGCTTAAGACTTCAGTGGAATCTGCAGAGAGGTCGAGAAGATCCCTGGACAGAGTGGTGAGGCTTGGAGTGCCCCGCTGTGAAAGGGGTGAAGCAGACGGGCTCATACTGCATGCTTGAGCTCAGCTCCTGATACCAGCAGCCAGGCCTCGACCTCTTGAGATCTAGAGTGTGCAGAGCTGAGACCACAGCACCTTAGATAGAGGAGCACTTGCAAAGGCCCCCAAGGAGAATAGGAAAAGCGACTCTCAGAGCTGAACTGAGTTCCTTACAGCACGAGTGGCTGGCAGAGGACAGAACAGATTCCACTGCAAAGGTGGGCGAGGCATTTATTTACCTGATTTTTCTTTTTCTCTCTTTTTTTTTTTTGAGAGAGACAGGGTCTCAGCGATGTATGTAGTTCAGAATGATTTGGAGTTCAGCATATAGTCCAGGCTGCTCTCAAATTTACAGAGATCCTTCTGACTCAGTCTCCCAAGTGTTGGGATTACAGGTGTGCACCACTACGCCCAGCCCTATACAACATTTTAAGATTTGAATTTTATCCTAATGGAAAGGAAACATTATCAAGGGGTTTGTCCTATTTCTTAAATAAGTATTATGTACATGTGTAACTTTTGTCTTTCAAAAAAATTTAACTACTGCACTACTAGCAAATTTATAACTTAGGTGCCTGGATCATAACTTCCAGGGGTTACCTGTGTCCCGATCCACTTTGATTCCTTCAATGTCCAGTGCAGAAGTTCGCCTGCATCAGAATCATGGGGCAGGGGATGGGGAGAGAGGGCATGGGGGGTAGAAGTTCCCAGGTGCTATGATCACACTTGGGAACCTGGGAGAAAGTACAAGATGAGAAAGCATCAGTGAAAGGGCAGTAAGTGTGTGGGCACACCAAGCCACTCGTGTTTCAGACAGTACAGACAAGCGGCAGAGGCAGAGGCTGGAATTGGCACAATCTTCAAGGCAAACTGGTCCCAGCACCTAGGAAGCTGAGGCAGGAGGATCATCATGAGCTCAAGGTCAATCTGAGCTACACAGTGAGTTCAAGGCCCTGTCTCAAAAAACCAAATCAAAACAAAACAAAACAAGAAATCCCAGAGGCAGACTGCGGAAGGAAAGATACAAACAGTTAAACTATGGACAAACTTCATTCTACTTTCCCCATCAGGAAGTTCCCTTTCTGAAGTACTTTTCCATGTAAAAGCAGTAGTTTTCAAATTAACAATTTAGTAACAGTTGAGAGTCATTATGAGTGCTTCTTAATAGTTACCTTCTTACTTCCCTCATTCTGTACCTGAGATAAACCTAGGCATTGCCTGCTCTCCTCACAGCTGATACCATGGGTTACCTTGTGGTAGCTATCATACCAGAATTGAAGGCAGAATCCCTCAGAGGAAGAAAAATGCTTTGAGAACACTCGCTTTGCTAATTTTAACCTTCTTAGTAATAAAAATGTGGGCCTGGTATGATGGCGTTTACCAGTATTCCCAGCACACAGTAGGCTAAGGCAGGAGGATCACCTCAAGGTTGAGGGCAGCCTGAGACCCTGTCTCTAAAGCAAACAAACAAACATGAAGCCAAAAAAACTCTTTAGCGGATCCTACTTTTTTCCCTTGGCCTGGATTTTTGTTGTTATTGCACTGGTGATTGAACCCAGGGCCTCACGCACGTGGGGAGAGCATTTACCACTGAGCTACAGCTCGAGCCCTCACCTCACTTTTGATACAAATGCACTGCAGATCGACTAAAGGCAGAAAGAGCCCGTGCTTAATGGCGGTGACCAGGAATCAGGAGCCCCAGGGACCGGGTGGCTCTAGTTAGTCATTGACACTTTTTGTGCTCAGTGTATGCTATAAAAATATGCAGTTGGATCGATGCACTTTTGTCTATTTTGGCTTTTAAAAGTCTAAAGAAATAAACATTGTCACATGGTCATGTACAGGGGGGTAAATTTCCCAGATAACTAGGAAATTATAACACTCTCATGAGACTCTCCTGTGGGTGCCAAGTACACAGCTGGATACTGGAAACAGACACGGATACAGCACCAAAAGAAGGGATTCTGGTAAGTGCTCTGAAGCAGAGCTGAAACTCCCTTTCCCTGGAGCCTCCAACTGCCCTCTGAGGTTAACCCAGCCTGGCTGGAGCACCCCACTCTGCACAGAGAAATCAGTCACCTCCTCCAGCCCAATCTTAGTTTAGTTTCCACTAAACAAAACATGACTACTAGCTTTGTACACCCCCTACCGCATACGCCTTCAAACCCAGGACGGTCGGGCAACCACCAGCAAACACTGCTGCGCATGCTCCCCTCGCTTACACCAGGGGATGATCAGATCCAGGCCAGAGTCCGGTTTTGTTCAGTACATGCACTCTCAATGGTTTCTACTTTTTTTAATGGCTAAGAAAAATCAGAAAGGCAATCCATTCAAGACCCCTCCTGTCCCTGAGGAGCAATTCCTAGTCCCCTTCCCCTAATCCTATTCTGCATTCCTGCTCTCCAATAAAATCTCCTGCTAAGAAAAAGAGTCAGAAAAAAATATAACCCGAGGCATGTAAAACTTACATGAAATTCAAAGCTCAGTGTGCACAAACTTGTGTTAGAATGCAGTCACATTCATTAACATATTGTCTACAGATGTCTTTATGTTAACAAGGGCTGAGTAACTGAACATCTCAGATAGTATCTGGGCTCTTACAGGAAAAGTTTACAACTTGTGAGTTCAACTATTGCGTATATGTTCATACCATGCCAATAATAAAAACTGCCTGTTTGATTATAAAATATAAATGTAGCTAAGAATAGTGGCACATATTTGTAATTCTAGCATTCTGAGAGGCTGAGACAGGAAGAATGCGAATTTAAATCCTGCCTTGGCCATTTAGCAAGGCCCTGCCTCCGAAGAAAAAAACATAAAAAAGGCATGAGGGGGTAGGGATATAGCTCAGTGGCACAAGCTATATCCTGGTATATACCAGGGTACTGGCACTACTGCCAGGGAACAGCTAGGAACCAGAATGGCACTATGAAGGTAGGCAGTGTTTCCCAGCATTGTCAAAGTCTCCCCTTCTAGTAAGGTGTTTGTATTTTCTGAGCCCGAAAGAACTGGGGCAAATGGCCTGACAAACCTGAGTGTGTCACGGGCACAGGAGACCAATTTCTGAATTGGGACACACTAGAGAACTCCGAGATGCACCACGGTGATGCTCACAGGTCAGACAGAGGCCTTCACAGAGCTGACGGCCAAGTAGGTTAACAGACATCCACTGTCACCGACAGAGACTTCTGACAGAGTTAAAAAGAACCAGCTGCAACCTTAGGGGTTTTAAAAAATGGGTTATTGTACCATGAATCTGGAGACCAAGGTATTTGAATGGCTAGGCTTCCTGCATGGAGCATTTATCACAAGATGAAAATTAAATTTAGCATCTTGATGTGTGGTGTTATTTTAAAAAGTATTCCAAATCAGTTTCTCAAAAATACAGACTGTTGGGTCAAGGATATAGGTCAGGGGCACAGTGCATGCCCGGCAAGTGCAAGGTCCTGAGTTTAATTCCTGGTGCAAAAAACCAAAAACAAACACAGACTATTAAGAACTAAAGTATGATATCCACTACATAAGTTTGTTGACCAGATAGGTCACTCCATTTTGTGATACTGGGGACTATATGTAGGCTGGACTTGAACTTGCAATCTTCCTGCCTCAGCTTTCCAGAATACAGGAATACAGAGAGCATCGCTCTCCATAGCTATTTATTTTTTATGCAGGGAATTTAACTCATGGCCTCACGCATGCTCAGCATTCACTCTATCACTGAACTCCACAAACTCTTATTTATTTACTTATATTTATTTTTTGAGACAGGGTCTCGCTATGCAATTCAGGTTGGCCTTCAGCTCACTTTGTAGCCCAGGCTGGTCTTGAACTTGCAATAATCCTCCTTCCTGCCTCAGCCCCCCAAGTACTGGGATTAAAGGCGGGTGCCACCACGCCCAGCAGCCAAACTTTTAAGATTGCAGTCAGTTCTCTGTATCTGTGAACTCTTCATCTGTGGACTCAACTTACCCTGGATCAAAAATATCTGGGAAAAAAATTGTTTTTCCCCAGAAAGTTCCCAAAACAAAATTTGAACTTGCCACAGTGATTAAGTGATACCTCAAGAATGAAGACAGGTGCAGGCCCAGCCCCCGCCACACCCTGGCGCCCGTCCTTCCCACACTTGTCCTTCAGCCCTGCTCGCCTTGAGCCTCCTCAGCATCCTGCATCACATCCAAGAGGCTGCATGGACACTGGACATGCACAGGCTTTCTCTTTACGTGCAGCATCTAAAGATTTTTGTATTCATCTGGGGTCCTGACTCCATGCTCCAGATACAAACCAGGAACTACATATTTTAAAGACATCTTTATACTGACTTCCACTGGTACGATTCAGACAAGAGGGACTTCAGAGCTAACCCCAGCTGCATCCAGACGGCCCGTCGGGGGAAGATTTATGCTCTGCCACAGAGCTTGAGCACTTACCTCGGTTTACTCCTTGTTGCCCGTTATTCCACAATCTTCCCTCAGGTCAGGAAGGCTCTCGTTTTATTCAAGACTGGCTCATCAGTGCATTTCCTCCTGGCTGCGTTCCCCCAGCAGGCGACGTACAGATGTACACATGTAGGCAGCCAGCCCTCCCACTCCCTTTACTGACCATCTCCAAGTGCTTATACGCTCCCCAGACACCCGCCATCAGAGCTGCTCTGTTCTGGTGCTCACTAGCACCAGCACTGTGGGCAACTGCTTACTTCTGGTCAGATGTGACAGAAGAACATAAAATGGCAAAAAGCAGCAGAGCTTGCTTTTACACTAAGGACACTGCACTGTGTCGGTGGCATGCACGCCTCCAGGGTGATGCTTCTTCGCAAAGCTGCCTCCTCACTAAAGCCTCAAGGTGACAGAACTGTCCGTTTGTAAGATAAAGCAATTGGGAAAGAATAAAAGATTTCCTCTTGATCATTACGTTTCTGTCTTCCTCATTTTTCCTGTGCACTCCTGAGAGTTTGTCTGGAGGTTCTGGCAGGGGAGCTCTGCTACCTGTATACCCTTGACCAAGGAAATGGTGGCCCCTCTCAGGGCAGGCCATTCCCCTCGAAGGAGTGCGCACCTTTGGGAAGAACACACACGGCCCGGGAACAGGGAAGGGACAGCAGCCCATCCAGCCAGGTGAGCTGAATCAGCACAGTGACAGGTTACAGCCAGATCACTCTCACATCTTCTCTCAGTACTGTTACAGTTTGGATCTCTGAGCAAACAGTAAAACCCAGAAGAAGCTCCTTACTGTACTTCTCCCACGTTAACCAGCCTTTAAAATGGATGTGAAGCTGAGGGAGAGAAGCTGTAGCGACGCAGGGTGGACGTGAAGGTAGTGAGCAAGCGCGCTGGTTACCTCGGGCTCAGGATGGGAGAAAGCAGGAGGCTGAGTTGAGGGAAACTGCCCAGAGCAGGGGCACGCCTGGGCTGCTGGCGCTTCACCTCCTGTCACTCACAGACACTTAGCACCAAATGAGAAGACTGAGGAAAAATGTAAATATATCAATTCATTATTTTCTCACCTCTTGGCAAACTACCTGCTTTCCTCTGTTGCTTGCAAACAAAATAATGTATGAGGCAATTAATTTACCACAGTATTTCAGTCAGAATAGAAAAAAAACTTGGAAGGAAATAACTCACTGAAAGCCGTGTAACTGACGTAAGTTTACTTAGTACGTGGGAAATTCTCACAAAATAATACAAATGAAGTTGCCAGATTTTTGCCTTGGGTTCCTTTTCCTCATATTTAGAATGAAGACAAAAAGGTATGAAAGTATATATGGCTATTTATTTTAGTCCCACAGCTAGTAAGTTACAGGGTTCCTAGCCATTCAAGCAGCAGGGCCTTGTGAGAAAATGCCCCTCAGAACAGCAGGGGAAAAACCATGTTCATGGAGGAAATAAACATGTGCAGACCACAAGCACGTCGCTTGGTGTGTGGGGAAGACAATCTGCCTTTCTACAACTACATCTCCTTACAAACTTCAAGTAAGTGTCTCCTTACATGTATAAATCATACCTGACTTCTTTCCTAGCGAGTACTATTTTCCATATAAAGGGTAATTTTCAAACTTAAAACACAAGAACAGGACCTGATTCACATCTGTGTAGAAACATTAACTCTGTAAGACAAAAAAACTTCAAGATCACAGTACACACCAGTTATTTATTTAAATACTTGAAAAGGTCAATGATGGAAAAAATAGGTTTATCGTGACAGTTTATATCCATTAGATTTATTTTACCATTTAAAAAAAGTGCTGCCTCTATGTTACCCTAGCCAGATAGAGAACACTTCATGACACATGCAGCTACTGTGATGCTAAAACAGACACAGCCATTATAGAATGATTTACAAGTTGGGAGGAAATTCAACAGTAGTAAGGGTGACTGGTTTATTTATACTAAAAACATTGATAATATACAAATTGTTTTCCTTAATTGATTGAAAGGGCTATAAAATTTCACCTACTGACAGAGGAAGCAACATAATCACATAGGTGACATCTCTGCTAACTGCTTTTACTTTATTTCTTCCTTAAAGGAGAGCTGGGCAATCAGCTACATAATTTTCTAGACTGCGTGATAGCTTCAAGGTTGGCCTATGGTAAATGACAGAAACAAAGCTGTGTTGGTCATCTGATACTCATGTGAGTTTTTAAAAATGGAGAGAAAATGGCAACGTGTGCCTTATGCACTTACAGAACCCAAAGAATCAATCTGAGTAAAAGTGAAATAAATAAGCGGTCCGTGAGTAAAGACAACCTCTGGGCTGACCTCCACCTAGGAGAGCGAGCCGAGGGGGTGCTAACAATACCAGGTAGAAAGGGCTAGAAACGTCACTTTCTAGAGCTCGGTTTGGGAGACCACGTCTTGTCTGAATATATACATTATTTACAAAATATTCCCTTTTGGCCTCTGAAATGCAGCCATTTTATCTGGCTGTTAAGCTGCTTCCTTCCCACACACTAGCCAGTACTGCAGTTATTACTGTCATTAAAATACTCTTATGCATGAATTACAAATATTAATAAAGTAACTGCGTGTATAAATATCTCAAGATTCTAGCAGAATTTAAAGCATTCAGAATGTACATAAAAGTATTTGTTTTTGGTAGGGCCAGTAGTTTTTTTTTAATCACCGCTGTTTCAGTAGCGCTCTGTACACAGCAAAGCCCAAAACGGCAAACACAGTAGCACCAAAGCTGGCTCGAAGCCAGAACGCAGAGCTCTTGAGGTCAGCTTGTGTCACGTGCCTGCAGGCAGAGAACAGAGTCAATATTTAAAACGCGGTTAACAGGGAAACTTTCTGCAGTCCTACAGTGGCCTACTTGTAGAAAGTATTAGCGCACTTGTCAGGCTAACTGCATACAAAAACATTTATCAGGACAGCCATGTACACACTGCTCGGATAACCATTATCTTAAGAAAATGACACTCTGCAGACATCAGTAAAGACAAATGCTTTCATAATTAACTGCTACTTGGGAGGTGACATCTAAAAATTTTATTCTCACAAAAAATGAAAAATAAATCAATCCACCACTTTTCAATACTATGATGGTTCTTCAAAATCAGAATTAAACCTGGGTTCTCACAATTTTGAGGGTCATATTCAAGGAATATAAGGTACAATCTTTTGTCCCAGGAATCAAAAGCTATCTTGTAAACAGTAAGCAGTTAAGTGACAAGTGACAATACTTTTTAAGAGCAACAATTAAAGGTCAACTTTGGAAACAGTGAACCCCGTAGAAATTCACTCCCACACACAAAAAGCCCAGAGGGGCAGGGGAAGATTTACCAGCTTTCATTAATTTGGTTACTACTAATTAAAGAGAGAGAAAAACAACAACAACAACAAAAGTCCTGATGTTAGACAGGCAGTGATAGCTGTACCAAATAAAGGACATAAATGTAACATGATGGGCTGAACGTAATGACATAAAAGAAGCCATATAACGCATGACAAAAACAGGGACAGCCTGTACCACAAACTGAGTTTGTGAGCATGCTCAGTTAATAACACTGCTAAGCACCCTCAAGAGTCTCAAGTATGACAGCTTACCATGAAGCTTTAAGCTTTAAGCAAAGGCTGGAACATTTTATTCAAGTGTCACTGAAGTCTTAGTTAAGTGAACACAATTGAGGCGAATTCAGAATTAAGAGCTTAGAAAGCCTGTGTAGGTTAGGCTATTTTACAACCAAGTTAAACAAACAGTGTGGAAGCAAAAGTCAGACGTCATTAAAAGACCAAGACACTGACATATGCAAAAGAGTTAAAACCCAAGAATTCAATTTGTACAAAACTACTTTAGCAACCGTTACACATGGGCAAGACTAGTTACCACAAAACGCAGCCTGTGCATCCCTAGAAACAAAACCCTCTAACATAAGCCAGGCCCCATGCTTGTCATCATGGCCAAGCAGCACAGCACTCCAACTGCTCACCCTCACCAGTTCCTACTAAAGGACAGAACAAAACAGAACACAACACTCCTTACAAAACAAAGTAGTAACAGGTCATTCTGTCTTGCAAGTTAGTTCTTCCAACAAACAATGTTTTATTCTTTAAAGAAAGGGAAGAGAATATTTAGGTTTGAGTTCTTCTAGTTGGAAAAACTCCAGAAAGGCCACCCCACGGGTGGTGGGAAATGTTACCTGGCTTCAAGAAAAAGCGGACCACGAGACGACTCCATGAAGATGGAATCCTCCACAGAGCCGACCGCGTGCACCTGGTGCGTGACGCTGCCTTCCTCGTCCGCTAACAGCACGGCGCCCCATTCAGCTACCTGGGCTCTTAACCTTTTATCCATGTGCACACAGTTTGGAGTTCACAGCAAAGAGAGGGACTCAAAATAGCATCTGTCCGTCAAACACCCCACACACATGTTGAGTTGCCTCCCTAGGTGATGGGTCTCATGCTTTATTTATTTAAAATATATGTATTCTATGGTACATGGCCTAACTTTAAAAAAAAAAAAAAACCCCAAAAGACTCCTACCTATAGAACCTAAGCTGTCACGTATGTTCTCTACTCAGTGTGTCCCCAAGGTCGCTCTTGGAAGTCCTGGAGACCAGTACCAAAGTAGTGCTGACAAACGCGGTAACACGAAGCATCCACCCGAGACGGATTAGTGATTATTAGTCATTAAGTTTACAGATCCTAGAGCCGAACTCTCGAAAGTACAGTCACTGCGGAAACCTGACTCCTACACCTCAGACTCACAGACCAGCCAGGACTGCGACACAAGGGGCAAAGGGTTCGAAGTGGAACACGGGCTGAAAGCACACCAGGGCCTCTGCTTCAGCTCGGCTCGCCTTCTGTGGGTGGTACTTGCCACTGAACCCAGATCCTACCTTTTACTTTAAAAGTTTTACATTTAGGAGCTGGGGATATAGCTCAGTGGAATAAGCGCCTGCCTAGCAAGCTCAGGGTCCTGAGTTCAATCCCAAGTACCACCAAAAAAAAAAAAAAATTTTACATTTATTATTCAACTTAGGAGGAGAAAAGGATTAGGATCAAAGCTAGCCATAATCACATTAAAATCAGTCAAAAGATGTATTGTAAATATGCTTCAAGTAGGGGCAGCTGTTTCACACAGCTCCCTTTGTTGGCTTTTAAGAAAGTGCTATCATTCATTAAATGAAAGTTTGCTTTAGAGACAGTGCCTCAGTATGTAGTCCAGGCTGGCCTTAAACTCCCAACCCTTCTGTCTCAGCCTTCCAAATGCTGGTACACAGGCACGCACTGCTTCACACGGCTATATATTCCGACAGACTTTGTGGCTTAATTTTCTTCTGCATTTTAAGATAGTAATTATTATTTTCCCCCAGCTCTTTCCTTCCATAGGCAAAACAGGGTACACATTTATATATTACAGAGCAGCATAGACGTGTGCTCAAACCACAGTGAGTTTAAAACTTCAGGCAGCTGCTTACTCCCAGGTGTATCTCAGTGGCTCTGTCCCTGTCACAGAAGACACTGAAAGCTACTTAGGAAACTATTTTATGTCTTTACCATGACTACCTACTCCCCCCCTTCTGCTTTTTAAGAAAGGGTCTTGCTAGGTAGTTCAGGCTGGCGATGAACTCACTGTGTAGCCCAAACTGGCCTCTAACTCACAGTGACCCTCCTGCCTCAGCCTCCTGAGTGCTGGGATTACAGGCATGCGCCCCATGCCCAGCTCCCATGACCATTTACAAGTTGCACTACCAGGCTCTATCTATAAGAGAAAGCATTTGTAATGGCTGACAGACCACTGCTCAGCCAACTGACATCTCCTGAATACAGATTAGTGAGATCTTAAACATGTTTCCTAAGTATCAAAAACCAACTGACATTTGTTATTTCAGGGCTCAAACAATACCAGTTTTATAAAATTATGCCCTAATCTTTAAACTCAGGAGGGCTTCTTCCACAAAAACTTATTTTAAAATTACTTATATAGCCAAGCATGGTAGTGCAGGCCTGTAATCCCAGAACTTGGGAGGCTGAGGCAGGAGGATCACTGTTTGAGGCCAACCTGGGCTACAAAGTGAGTTCTTGGCCAGCCTGAACTGCATAGCAAGATCCTGTCTCAAAAAAGACAATAAATCAATAAATCATAAAATATCATCGTAGAATTAAATTATAATATTGCACAGCTTTTCTTTTTAAATTTTACTTTCATTTCAATTATAAAAAAGGTAATGTACAATCACTAGAAAATATATAGAAAATGAAGCAAAATGGCAAGTTTCCTCTTACTTTCTTTTAGGGGAGACTGTGGTACCGGGGATTGAACCCAGGGCCTTGGCACTGCGTTTATTTTTTATTCTTATTTTGAGACAGGGTCTCCCTAAATTGCTGAGTTCTCTAGGCTGGGCTCAAACTGGTAGTTCTCCTGCTTCAGCCTTAGAGAGTGATGGGATTATGGGCGTGCGTCCCCATGCCTGGTTCTACGTATTGTTGTACACAGCGTCACGCACAGTACGTAGACTTTCTATATAACTCAGTATAGGAATTTTTTCATAGATTATGGAAATACTTTATGTGGCTGCATTATACTCCACCCTCCAATTCCTAGTTATCTCCATTTACTGGTAATTATAAATACACAGACAAATATCTCTCTTCGTAAGATTTTTCTCTCTAGCCAGGCGTGGTGGTGCACACCTGTATTCCCAACACTCAGCAGGCTGAGGAAGGATTGCCATGAGTTTGAGGCCAGCCTAGGCTACATAATGACACAATGTCTCAACGGGAAAAAAAGATTTTTTGCTCTATTTAGGTTACTTTCCTTAAGATTTACCAGAAATGAATATTATAGGGTCAAAAAGTAGGTGGGTTTGTCTGTAGAAATGTTTTTTAACCTGGTGATATATCAGAATCTCCAAATATTCCTACTCTACGTGGACTAAGAGCATTTAATTCAGCAGTATCTTTCTGGAATGGAGGAAATAATAATGCTGGGATATAGTCCTAATTAATCACCTGCGGCTTGTCCGGGCTTGCAGGTTCTTTGGGAAATTCTAGCTCAGAAGTGCTCACGGCCTCCCCCTCTCCGTCTCCATCAGCTGGCAAGCTCACCTCAACACAGGTACGGCAGCCAACCAACAGGTCTGCACTTGGGTATCAGGAGAGACAATTCTTAATCCAGAGCAGAAAATTTTTCAAAATTTATACAATGAGTTAAATGAAGAACTGTTTGTGTAAAGTCACACATAGCACACACCAGGCCAAAATCCCTGTGTAGCCCTGCACTGAGAATCTTAAGGGCATAAACATGCATCGGATAGCTCAGCAACTTATCATGAGCACAGAAACAGGAACGATACTGAAATAGTGATACATAAAAGGAATATTATCAACTACAACATCCTAAATGGTCCAGGCAATTAATCCATTCTAGTTATTTCCAAATAGAATAATTTTTCCCAAATAGAGTATTTTTAATAGTCCAGTTAAAATTGTTTTTTGTAATCTGTCACAGACTCTTTTGTACAATATACAACAAACTATACTGTGCACACGTAGAAGTCTGCAAAAATTAGAATTTGAAGCCAGGGCTGGTGGCGCATACCTATAATCCCAGCACCTGGGAGTCTGAGACAGGTGGATCACAGTGAGTTCAAGGCCAGCCCAGGCTACACAATAAGTCCAGGACTTACCTGAACAATACAGTGAGACCCTGTCTCAAGAAAAAAGGGCCAGAGGTACAGTGCAGTGGCATAGCGCCTGCCCGGCAAGCATGAGATCCTGAGTTCGATTCCCGGCACCAAAAATATTAAATAGTTTCTAAAAATTTAAAAATTGAATTTGAGGAAGGGGAAGAATTCAGAATGATCTAGATATCAGTGAATCTCATCTTTGACTATAGGCTATTATGCAGAGAAAAAGAAAAATTCAGAACATATTCAAAGCAGCACAGGTGAGATACTTTACTATGTATAGTTCCACCCAGCGTATTCCCATATAATTTCTCAGAAATGAATTATAATTTCCTTCTTTCTTTTCCTCCTTGAGAGTGGTTATTGTTATGTTGCCTGGGCTGCCCTTAAACTTGCAATCTCTCTGCCTCAGCCTTCCAAGGGACCTGGGATTACAGGCATGTGTTACCAGGACTAGATACAAATTTGAATTTATTTTTTCGTTGTTCTTCTCACCTTGGCATTTTGTCCTTTCTAATACAACCCAGAGGTGTACAAGCACACTAACAGGAACTGTTTCCCGATGTTGTGACTATTCCTTTATGTACCTCAGGTAAGAATTTTTAAGATAATACCTTGAAACAGCCTATATACCTATAATACATGTGCACTTAAATTTTGGGCAGAGTTACCTATCAGTTTTGTGTCTGGCTCTGCCTGCTCTAACCTAGGGGTGCCCTACCACTAAGCTACATCCCAGCCCTTTTTATGTTTTATTTTGAGACAGGATTTTGCTATTCTGTTCAAGTGCAAAGACTTGAACTTGTGATCTTTCTGTCTCAGTCTCCTAAACTGTTGTTGTTATAGGTATGGACACCATATAGGCTCTACCAGCCATAGTCTTCTATGTTTATTTCTAATAACAATGCAAATACTGTGAATTGGGGATGGAACCCAGGGCCTTAGGCATGCCAGGCAAGCACTCTACCACGGAGCTACCCACCAGCACTGCTAATAACGATTCTCCTAAATTGGACTAGAAGACACACAATATTTTAATACGACATCCCTCAAAATATGTTAACAAATCAATATGCAACATCTAGTAACAATGACTCGCAACACGGTCATAAGCCAGCTGTTAACTGAGCATGCCTAAATATTAACACACTTCGGGAAAGGACACCAAAGTGAAGAAATGCTTCACCAAGCAGTAAAAGAATCCAAATTTATGGATGATCATAGATGCATAGGAGATGTTGCAGTATCTATATGTTGACTAGTGATACTTGGTGATAAAGATAACAAATTAAGCAAAACCCCACTCTATCACGTCTTTTAACGTATCAACCAAATTGCAAATTACAAGCAACACCAGTAGTGGCTACTTACTTAGTGAGAATCTGTAACACACATTTTATAAGTATAATTTTAAATTTGACTATGTCTACAAATTCAAAGATTGTAACCACCTTTATACGTGGGGCGTTTCCTTTATATACAGGCATTTCCTTTTTTTTTTTTTTTTGCGGTACTGGGGATCGAACTCAGGACCCTGCGCTTGCTAGGCAAGCGCTTATTCCACTGAGTTATATCCCCAGCCCTACAGACATTTCCTAAGACATCAAATAGGACTTCTGTGGGTGTCATTTTATTGTAAGTACTCTCTGAACTCTCAGATTCCCCATGTCTGAAGAACACATCCTCTCCACAGGGCAATCCTATGAAAACGCACTTCATTTTGGTCTGATAGTAAAATCCTTGCCTTTTTGTGGCACTGGGGATTAAACTCAAGGTCACACATATGCTAGGTTTAAATCCTTTCCTTTAAAAAGGCCTCCTAATCCCAGCATTCGGAGGGCCTGAGGGAGGAGAACAAGGAGAACAAGTTTGGATAACCAAGTGAGTTCACAGGCCGCTCAAGGCCAGACCCTGTCCCAAAAAACAAGCAAGCAAACAAAGGCTCTTGGCTGGGCGTGGTGGTGCACACCTGTAGTTCCGGCACTTGGGAGGCTCAGACAGGAAGATCTCTGCAAGTTTGAGGCCAGCCTGGGCTACACAGTGAGACCCTAACTCGACAAAACAAAACAAACAGGGCTCTTTATGAAGTAATACAGTTTAAACTTCATTAAGGAGGCTTGTTAATTAAAGCAATTCAGGTAAATGAAGTAACTTGTTAATGGATGGCATAAAATACATGTCACACAGCTGTTAAGTTAAAAATATACTGAAAGCATAAAACTGCAGCGGGTACATCTGCAGTCCTGCAAACACTCAGGGTGAGCTGTGCGCTTGGTCGCCAGAGAAAATGTAACTACTAAGAAAGTCACATGAACAAATTATATGGCTAATGTAAATAGCTAAAATGGAATGGGAAAACAAAAACCACACGCCAAAGGAATCACACCAAAATAATCAACTGTAAAATAAACAACTTTTCATGAGAGGTTAAGAGAAGTGGGAAGATTATACATAGAAACCTATGTTGAAAGAGACTAAGAGGATTAAAAAACAACTAAGTAGCACAGACAGACATGAAAATGAATACCTAAAGGAAAGACAAATTAAATTCACAGCACTCTAGAATATGGTAATACTCTCATGCAAAATAGAAGTGCTCTCCAGTCAGAATAATAAGTACTAAAATAAAAATCCTGGGTAGTTCAAACCAACAATCAAGCCCATTCCTCTACAATGACTTCATCACGTTCAGGTTTATAAAGTATTTAAAAATTAACAGATTCAAAAGTTGTTTTTTTTCCTGTAGCATGATATATGCCATTGGAAAGGAAAGCATTGCCGAAGATTAAAATCACCTGACCACACGCTAATCATCCTCAAAATGTATTTAAATTTAAATAATTCCAGTTACTCATAAAGTACTCTGAAGAACATAAACCCATCTAGATTTGAAGGCTGAGACCATATTTCTAAAGAACAAACCTCTAAGTGAGAGAGTTCTGTTATTTAACACTATGCTCACATGCTAAAGTCAGTAAGAAATCAGTTGGAAATTTAAAACCATGTATTAGCACTTTCCACTTAAAACATAGTGTCAGTAAGTAAGCTCCACAACAAAGACTTAACTTTTCCTGGTAAAAGCGTTGAGAAACCCTAACAGTTCAGAAATTAACCTACTACTAAAACTGCCTAAACTCATGATCAAGTTGTGATACATGCTTTTTTTTCCTTTTCTTTACTTTTGACTTCTTTAGACAGGGTCTTACTATGCAGTTCCGGCTGGCCTTGAACTCACAGTGATCCTCCTGCCTCAGCCTCTCAAGAGTACTGAGATTACAGGTGTGTGCCACCATGCCCTGCTACATCTTTTTTTTAATATGATGGACTAAAGTCACTGAAAATATAACCAAAGATTAAAAGAGAAAACCTAATGATATAGTATTTAGAAAGGCATTTAAAGGCAGGAAAAACAACTGCATCTTCCAATGCACAATCTGCTCAGAGCAGATTCTAATCTAAAGCAGGTATTTAAGAATTCTGCATGAGCAAATTAAGGTGGGAAGGGGGGAGATGAAAAAGTGGGAAAATGTGTAATTTTTGGTAATGATTTCTATGCCAACACCCAATCCGTACAAGTACACTAGAACAGTGTACTAATTAAGTCCAGGATGTACGTATCAGTATTTGTCTGCTGGTTTCTACATACATGCAATGAAACTTTTTGCCTAAATAAAAATGTCAAATCATTTAGAATCTTTTACAGTTCTAAAACACTAAACCTGGAAATTCTAATTTCCAAAAAAAAAAAAAACAGACTTAAGACTTTCTATTCAGTGGCACCCTGCCCTAATGAACAAGGTACAGTGAAAAATCTTCAAATGACTTTTAATTTTTTTGTTTATGCAACATTAACATCTATCTAACATGGCAATTCCATAGTAACCATAGGCTGCCAAACTCTGAGAAATAATAGAGAAGAGGTGCCCTTCTCATTCCCTCATCCAGAATTTTTTTTCATGGGGAAGAAATAAAGTATTATGTGGAGAAAAAGAGACATATTCATTCCTTATTTTTGTCTCCATTTTCATGAATCTAGGTTATGGTTTAAGACTGAAGTTGCTAACTGGTGGCCTGTAAACCTGCTCTGTTCTAAACAGCATTTTTTTTGGTCTTTTTGAGACAGGTCTCACTATGCAGTTCAGGCTGGCCTTTGGCTCACTTTGTAGCACAAGCTGGTCTCAAATTTGCGGTGGTCCTCCTGCCTCAGCCTCCCAAGTGCTGGGATTACAGGCGTGTGCCACCACACACAGCCAGTAGTTTTACAAATTCTTGAAACTGTTATTCATTAATATCAGAAGTCAGATAAAAGTATCTTTTTTCTTTTGGAGACAGTCTTGTTATGTAGTTCAGGCTGGCCTTAAACTTGTAGCCCTCCTGCCTCAGCCTCCAAAGTGCTGGGATTAGAGGCATGTGTCACCACGCCTGGCAAAGAATCTTGATTCTTAAGTCTTCTGTAAAACCAGGAATCCTAGCAATACTTGGTCTTTACAAGAAAGGCTTTAGCTAAGTGGTGCCTTCTAGCCAGGGCTGTCACAGTCGCCAGCTCTCCCTGTTTCTCACCTTCAGCCACCATCCTTCATTTATACTGTGTATTCAGATCTTCCAACTTCAATTTTGGCCCCTATCCACCTACCTTACTTACCTGTATCTGTTTTACAAATTGAAGAAACTTCAGTATTGAGCCCCTAAAATTCCATGGTACTTCTATTATTATTTTTTAGTAATACCTGGGATGGAACCCTAAGCCTTCACACTGAGCTACATCCCATTTTCCTGAGTAGGCCTTTTTATTTTGAGACTGGGTGCCACCAAGTCACTAAGTTGCCCAGGCTGGGCTCGAACTTGTGATCCTCTTGCCTCAGCAGCCCAGAGTTTTGGGATACAGGGATTGTGCCACCAAGCCTAGTTATTCCACTGTACTATCACATAAATGAGTGAAGCACCAACAGGGCTAAGAAAGTTCTTTGAAAACCACATTCGTTTCCCTACTCATCTTTCTCATTCTTTCCTTATTACTTCTTTTCTGGGGGAGACAGTTTCACTATGCAGTTCGGGCTAGCCTTGAACTCACTTTGTACTCCAGGCTGCCCTCAAACTCACAGTGATCCTCCTGCCTCAGCCTCTCCAGTGCTGGGATTACAGGTATGTGCCACCATGCCTGGCTCTCATTCTTTCCAATTTTGATTGCCAGATGTCAGTAATATGAACTGACACTACTATTATTTCTAGTTTACAGATATGATAAAATATACTGACTTTGAGCCAGGTATGGTGGCACACACCTGTAACCCCAGCACTCAGGAGGCTGAGGCAGAAGGATCATTTTGAGTTCGAGGTCAGCCTGGGTTATAAAGTGAGTTCAAGACTACCCTGAACTGCATAGTGAGACCCTATCTCAAATAGAGCAAAAAAAAAAAAAAAGATTTCTCTTTAAGTATCACTTAGTAAATAAAGATTTCACTTAAAGATTTCTCTTTAAGTATCACTCTTTAAGTATCACTTAGAGTAATTTACTAAGAGCAAGCACATAATTTTAACACACATTTAACTTCTTTGAAACCTGATTAAACTGTACTACGAAAAACACTGTCACCAAAAATGCAGATAATAAATCAATCGGCTATCATGGGCCATGGAGAGTTTCCAAAACAGATACTGGGATTGTGTATCATGTGGTTTGTGATAAGCAATTACTGGGATCCAAAGTAGGTTCACCCACCGTAGATGTCACTTCCTATTTAGATAAATTGCTACGTTGGCAGGTCACAGAAAAGCCCTTCCTGTAACCTTTGATAAGAAGGTAAAATGTGAGATGAGCACGAGGGCGCACACCTGTAATCACAGCACTCAGGAGGCTGAGGCGGGAGAATTATTGCAAGTTTGAGACCAGCCTGGGTTACACAATGGGCTCAAGGCCAGCCTGAACTGCATAGGGAGACCCTGCCTCAAAAAGACAAAGGGGAAAAAAAAGGAGAAGGTAAAATGTGAGTTGGATGATACTACATTTTTAATTGGCTGAAAAACCCTTCCCTAAGAATTCTGGACCTCTCGCTGGCAGAATCTCCCAGTGCAGTAATGCAGGCTGACTCACTGTATTTCTGCTCTCTAACTTCTTGGTATAGAACATTATTTTTGACCAGTAACCTGAAAGACATATCTACCAAATCTGCAAATAACAGAATGCTGAGAGAGAAATATAACGGGACAAATGATGGAAATAATGTTTGAAATGGCTGAGCTGGAAACAAACGGATTCAAAGACGACTATGACATCTAATAGCAGTACACAGGGATCTGCACTTTGGTTGAAAGAGTTGGCTGAAAATGTCAAAAAATTAGAGAGGAAGGGACAGCTGCCTTAATAGCACCTCATATGAAAAGGTCTGATTTCAGTTCATCCCATGACAGTGCATGTGGACAGTGGGACGGGCTGCTAAGCAGTTCGCTCATGCACTACAGGCGCCATGCTGTGTGCGGAGCAGGACTGCCCCTCTGGACCGGCCAGACCCCATCGGGGCACTGTCGTCCGTCCACTCACAGGGCCCCTCTAAGGAGGTAGTCTGGAAACCTAAGGGGCTTTCAGATGAGGACAATCAGGAAGGGTGTGGCCACAGAAACGTCTAATCTAAGCAAAGGCTGAAAGAAATGGGGATGTTCTACCTGGAGAAGAGAAAGTTAGGGGAGGCATGATGGCCGTCTTCAAATGTCTGAAGGACAGAGTAGAATAGTCGTATGTTGTTCTAAAGGGCAGAACTAAAACTAAAGGAGAGAAAGTTACAGGGAAGACATTTTAGTTTAAAAAAATAAAAGCAAAAACTCTTTCCAAAGAAGAAAGCCATCAACAAATACACAGCACTCTCCCGGGAAGGTAATCTTCCAGGTCAGGCCAGACGAGTGCTAGAATCTCCTCCAGCTCCAAGATTCCCGACAGCAGAGCTCCTGAATGCTGTTTGGTTTGAACTGGCCTTGCATGTTCTCAGTCAGGGAAAGCATGTCGGCCTGGGTTACTCCTTCACAAGCTGTCACTCAGAGGAGGGAGGCAGAACTCCTCCACCACATGAGTGAGCTAATCCCTTCAGAGCAGTCCCCTGAGATGGCTGCACGCTTATTCTAGAGCTGCTAGTGCTAAAAATATCACCGAAACTCTTTTAGAATGTCTTCAAAATCAGTTTCTTTAGTCACCTAAGAAATAGCTTCACTGTTCACAGATACAACTACTGCACTGCTGGCGGACAAAGGTGGAGTCAGCCCTCAGCACAGGTCCATTGGTGGACCAAATAACGGACCCATTTCTAACCAAAATCTATTATTGGCTTGCTCCTCCCTCTTAATCAAGCTCGGCTCCCAATGATGTCTCAAGGATTTCAAAAACCTACTTTGTCCTTAGACACACATTAAATCTGATGTCAGACACAAGTTAATATAATCGAGGCCAGTGGTGCCCAAGTACGGCAAGCATGCCGAAGCAGGCTGTTTGTCATTATTGAAGCCTCTGAAAGGTTTGCTGAAACTGACCTAGGCACTTCAATGCTCAAAAAATGTAAAACTGACTCAAACAAAGGTGGCATGATCATTTATCACTTTTTTTTTTTTTTTGGGCAGTACTGGGGATCGAACTCAGGACCCTGCGCTTGCTAGGCAGACGCTTATTCCACTGAGCTATATCCCCAGCCCCCTAGGTGGCATGATCAGAGTAAGAATATAATCTCCCAAGTTCATTGCTTTGAAGGAATGTGTATATAAATCCATCTATCTATCTACCCTTTTTTTCTCTTTTCCTTTTAAGAAGCATATTGCTTAATAGGAGTATTTTGTTTTTTAGCTCAGGTTTAAAGACCTCAAAAAATCAGTAGTATGTGTGTGTGTGCTGACTGGGAATTTAACCCAGGGCCTTTGCACTAGCCCCTTCTAAATTCTGAGTCAAGGTCTTGCTAAGTTGCCCAGGCTGCACTTGAACTCATGATCCTTTCAGAGTGATGGGATTATAGGCTCGTGACACCACACCCAGCTCAGATGCTTTTCCATGTTCCTCCGAGTTCTTAAAGTTGGCTATCACCTTCGTCTGCAGAAACAATATTCTGCCAAATAAAATCCCCCCCCCTTTTTTGAGACAGGATATCCCTATGTAGTTCAGGCTGGTCTTAACTCACACTGATCCTCCTGTCTCAGCTTCCTGAATGCTGAAATTACAGGTGTGTGCCACCATGCCTGGCCTTCTTTTTAAAAAGTCAAGGCAGATTCTAATGAATTTCTAACAAATGGTTTCATGAATAGAGAATATTTTCAAATCCAAAATATTGTTCACCTTAGTATAGTTTTACTAAGATATATTTGATTGTGAAATGAGTATAGCACGCCAACACATCTATTTGTGGATCAATGAATCTTTTCCTTACTATGAAAGTACTATTTCTACAACTCATAACCAAAAATTTTAGTCTCCCTACATATATTATCTTCTAATATGAAAGGTAATTTAAATTTTCTATTAGACAAAAACTACAATCTTACTTTATAGTCCCCAAAATACATGTATTAATTCACAAATATTAAGATGCTTCCAAAACTGAACATGATCATCGCTGAGAATTTTAGTGGAAGTTAGTTAGGCATCAGTTGGCTTGTTGTCTTTGTAATATTTTTCTACCATATATAGTTATCCACGTTTTTTTCTTTTGTATTTTAATAGAATGCCTGGTACCCAGTAAATAAAGTTAAGAACCTGTTAAGAACTGCAGTGAAGATTTTGTTCTTTACAGATTGCAGCAAGTCTGAGTTGAGGAAGTTCTGACAGATGCAAAATGTACACCTGTTGCAGGTGCACATACAGCGTAACCGGGCATGGCTGCGAAAACACACAGAAGGACAGGGTTGAGTTCTTACTTATAATATGGCACAGGTTAGGGTGTGCCAACTTAAAAAAAAAAAAGATTTAGGCATACGCAACACTCTTTGAAAAAAGGAAAAGGACAGTGTGGGGCATGCTAAAGTTGTGCAGAATTCCACATTTACCAAAAACATAATAAACAGTAATAGCTTCCTCCTCCCTCCCTATAGAGAATCTAGGGAAAATTAGCTAAAGCTTTTTTTTTTGGAGGGGGGATGGAATTATTATTATATATAAGTCTCAGTGGAATCAATATGCACAGCAATAGATGGCACCCTCACCTAAAGTAACGAAAATAAAAATTGAGTAAGCCACAGCACCCGCCAAAAGGACAAGGCTCACTAGCGTTTAAATCCCCAGCCCTCCTCCTCCCTCAGCATACACACATGCCTGAAAACCAGGAAGGAGAAGAGTAACAAGTACAAAAAAGTCAAAAGACAAGTATATTCAAATAAGATATGAACAACATCATCCTGAATTCATCAAGCACCCTGGTTCCCAAAGGAAATCAAAGTGCTTCATACATTTCCACTCGAACAAAATATAAGGTTAATTTCATCTGCTACCAAAACACAGCAGCTAAGTATGACAGAATGAAACTCTGAGTAAAGATGTAAAAATAAAAAATGGATCCAATTAAGTTAGATGTGCAATTTAGGGAGGCGGTCTGCCTCCTTTCTGGTTGAGTGGAGCCGCACAAGTTGGGGCAGGGACACGGGCAGCCCACTTCACCTAGGCCCTAACTACCAAAGTAGGGGTCTCCAGGGACTGGTCAGTGGTCAGAGCCACTCAGACATACAAAGCCATTGCCCCACCCGTGAACAGGTACTGGCTCGGAACCCACTCAGAAAAGCACCACCCAATCAATCAATGCCGTCACTTCCTGTTAGACCTGATCATGTTTACAGGTTTCCCAGTCAAAGGACTGGCCCAATCTGACTTGCATTAGCTTGTGAGATCTGATGAGACCACAGCACACGGTAGCATGGTTGTGGAGATTAGCAGCATCCCAATAATGCCTAATTCCCAACATGAAGGAAAACAAGAATTAATTTTGAGAATTAATGCTCAAAACATTCCTCTTTAAAACCTGACTTGTGATGGTGAACGTATCATTGCCACTAAATTACTACCAGCTGTCATACTGGAATCCATCTGGTATTTTATAAATTGAATCTGACTCTTTAACACACAAAGCTCCACCCACCAAAAAGGAGAGATGCAAAGTATGCTTAGCAACAGGGAGATGCTTCATGAGAAGCAGTTTGGGATTAACCATATGAACAAATATCCATGTATGTACATTTATCATATATACACACACAAGAATTATGGTAAAATGTTTTAAAGATGTGGATCTAAAAACACAGTTGCAGATTAAAAAATACATTTATATCACTAAAAGACACCATAATATACAGTTAGGCAATAAGCCTGACCAAGCAGTGCGTTTCTAGATAATTACTAAATGTTAATTATAGCAAGAAAGGAGACTTGGTCATCCTATGAGAAAATGTAAACAAAATCCCACAGAAGTCATAAAGAAAAAGTAACTTACAAAGCAGTTTTTAGAAAGACCCAGACTTTTCTCAAATTCTCTATTCTATCAGTGTTGCCCGTGTCTCGGGAGAGTCTGTCTCTGTAATGATCCTCTCTGTAGATAACATACATGAGAGTTTTAAAGCAGAGGTAAGACAGAAATAAGGTTTTGCTTATCTTATATTAATAGGAATGACTTGTCTTCCAATACATATAGAAATTCAAAGGTTTGTTGTATTTTTTAAAGCATTAGTTAACTAAATAATAGTGAAATTAACTCTGATTTTAAAAATCTGTACAAATTAAATACCTTTCTGGAAAAGCTCAGTTTTGAATGACAGCAATGTTTAATTACTTTATTTTATACTATAGTTTTCACAATGTAAAATATTTTAGAGACTAAGCTAATAATGAATAGAATAAGCTATGAGGTCCTGAGAAACGCACTGCCTGAAAAACTTATCTTGTTACAAAACAGAACTCACACAAACTTGAGGAAAATGCCATGAAGAATCATGCAATTTTAAAGCAGTTAGTAAACTACAAAGATACCAGTTATGTGTAGCACATATGCATGTATAGATATATAATAAATGTACATGAAATGTGTGCCTTAGAACACTTAATACAAAACATATATATAGTCAAATTCCAAGTAATTTTTATAACACTTAAAGACTTCCTATATTGTGAACTCAAACAAAATATTAATTCAACATAAATTTTTTAGAAAAGAATTTTAATCTTTCATACACCCCAGGTCAGTTAATTAACAGATAAATATAAAAAAGAACTTTGTGCATGGAAATGCCTTATAAGCATAAAGCAACATGACACCAACTCTATTTTATTGCAATAGGACTTTTTTTGTTTTGTTTTTTGTTTTTTTAAGACAGGGTCTTGCTATGTAGTTTGGGCTGGCCTTGAACTCACTACATAACCCAGGCTGGCCTCGAACTCGCAGTGATCCTCCTGCCTCAGCCTCCCAAGTGCTGGGCTTACAGGCATGCACCACCATGCCCAGCTCAAGACTTATTTTTTAATGCTGGATCAGAGGCTGTGCTATATTGTACTATCCTGTTAAGACACATATAGGCAGCTCAAAGATATACAAATATTGTCAGAAGCAATGTTTATATTATTTTATTATGGTACCCAAACCAAAATAGCGTTTGTTTAAATTTGTGTCTTCTCATTGCAAAGTCTTTCTGTTGCTGAACAACTTCTGTATGACAAGCTTCCTCCCTCATGGCTAATAATGGCATGCAATGTTACTGTGAACCATGCAACATGAAATGAAGGCAGAGCAAGTACTTACGGGTACATGGCCATTGTTGTCAGTTTAACAAAGATGTCCTTACTGGGTGCATCAGCGGTATTGCAAGTAAAGGCCTGAGGTGGAGGCATTTTGTGTTTCCTGCAGAAATCAGCAGGTGAGATACTATATTCTTGTTTTACTTCATGCAGGTCTGATTTTGCAGCTACAATTAAGCAGGGTATTCTGCTATCCATAAAGTGTTGCTATGGAATAAAAAATGAAGTCAAAAAACTGATGACAAATTAAAAGAAGTACTATTTGACTAAATGCGAACTAAAAATTTTTCCTGGACAGGCAAAGTAACAATAGTTTCAAAGACAGAAAATAAACTGAGAGGAAGTTTGCTGACAGCGTAGTTGCTCTCATAAAATAAATATGACTAGGACCACTTTTCTAATGTGGGTAACTAAAACACACCTATCCCTGATTCTTTAGGTTCACTGTAATTTTCAAAAGTAAAAGGACAAAATAAACATTTTGAAATAAAGAAATCTACCTAACATCTACAATAAAGCCTACTTTACTTTTTGTATGACCCTTGATATATACATATGTAAATGTATTTATACAGTTGAAGTCATGACAGGCATAGCTATTTTAAAATGTAATACTGTATCATGCTTGCTTCCAGCACATATACTAAAATGCAACACTGTATCTTCTCTTTTCTTCAAAATGACTGTTTTTTATGGTTGTTTAATAGCAGTTTTCTGCTATTACAAACAATGTTAGGTTGTATCTGTGTACATACAACTTTTTGTTGTTGTTGTTTTTTAAGACAGGGTCTTGCTAGATCAGGCTGGCTGAGAACTAACTATGTACCCCAGGCTGGCCTTTGAACTCATGGTGATCCTCCTGCCTCAGCCTCCTGAGTGCTGGGATTACAAGCATGCACCATCATGCCTGGTTCCATATAGCTTTTTGTTCTACTGAATCTTAATCTCAAAGTGACTGATATACTTTCTAAGCCTCTGATTTATTCCCTTGCTCCGGCTGTTATATTTGGGGTAGCTAGCAATATATAATGCATATGTGTTCCTACTAGCCAAGAAGTTATTCCCTTACTGCAAAAGTTCTTAACTAGGAATGTATATTAGTCACATGTGGAATGAAAGTTGTTTTTAAATATGTATATCTAGCCAGGCCTGGTGGTGCAAACATGTAATCCCAGCACTGGAAGGCTGAGGCAGGAGGACTGCTGTGAGTTCGAGGCCAGCCTGACCTACATAAGAAAGTTCAAGGCCAGCCGGAACTACACAGTGAAACCCTATCACAAAAAAAAAAAAGTGTCTATTCTCTTTCACTGCAAAATGAAACTAGAAACGTTATATAGTATATGTATCTCCACAAATGGTTTTGTCACATTCTTCTGGTTAGAAAACATAGTGAAATTCTATGAAAACACCATACAAAGTTACACAGTCTGTAAGAACAACAAACCTTAAAAATCCTGGCACAGTATTCAAAGGATTTAGGATTAGTGATGTCATACACCAGGCACACAACATCACAAATGATCTCGGCCTCAGTCAGAAATTCTGATTCTGAGATGTCATGCAGCTTGGAAAAGGAAAAGACAAATAAGAAACGTGAGGGTCGTAATGCTGATGTACAAAGTCATGATGTTTTAGGAACTGTTCACTTGGAGTTCTTAATATGAAATCACTGAAGTATAACTTTTATACTGGGAATCAGACTCAGGCCTGGCCCAAATATAACTTTTTAAACCACTTTAGAAAGTAAAAATGTAAACAAGTATCTACTGATTTTGTAGATTAAAAATGGTAATTAGGACTGTCAAGAAGCTCACGTTCGTGAGAACCAGGCACTGGGCTGGCCCTTTCCTCACTGCCTACACCACAGATAAGGAGACAGGCTGGAGCAGTGGGTCAAGCGCAAAGATAACATACAAGAAGTATTCAGAACAAACCTGGAACTCAGATACAACTGCTAAGTGTATTTTCTTTTCTACCTCACTTTTTCCTCACTAATCAAAACCACGAAGCAAGTGGCTCTTCATGCAAAGGTCACTGTGTTCTACTTGACTGCGTACTCTTCTCAGTATTTACTGTAAAACTTTTTTTTTTTGTGGTACTGGGGATCGAACTTAGAACCTTGCGCTAGCCAGGCAGGCGCTTATGCCACTGAGCTACATCCCCAGCCCCTACTATAAAACTTTTGTAGCAGTGAAGATGGCACCAAGGGCTTTGCGCATGCTAGGCAAAAACTCTACCACAGAGTAACATCCCTAGCCCTATAAAACTTCTTAAATATTCCATCTATGACATGATGATGACCCAAAAAAAGAAAATTCAGTACTAAATTACACAAGGTAGTACATATTGTTAAGATGATAGAAGGGGACGTACAGAGCTAGCAGTGATTCAACATGTTCCAAATAAAACACTATCCCAGCATGCATAGTCACAGACAGGAAAGTATGATTTGTCATCAACAGTGTAACAATAAGAACACTGGAAAATCAGCCAACAATATTTACTAAGTACCAAATATTTGGACCTATACTTACAGGAGAAAAATAGGAGGCAAACAAGGTGTAATAAGACAACACCATCAGAAAGAGTAAAACACATATAACACTTAATGTGAGCACCTGAAAAAAATAGTTCCAAAATGGACAGAGAATGAACTTTTTCTAATGTTTACTCTGAAGAGCTTCTTTTTTTTTGGAGACAGGATCTCACTATGTAGCCCAGGCTGGTTATGAGCTCTCAGTGATCCTTTTGCTTCAGCCTCCTAAGTGCTGGGACTATAACCCTGCAGCACCAGACCTTTCTTATTGAGGAGCTAAATTAATGAAAAATTTAGGATCAGGAAGAATGAGCCACTGCCTGTGGCCACACAACTAATCAAGGTGGGCCAAGGGTAAAACTGAAATGACTAGGTCTAAGCAAAACGTATGACTTCTTTCTGATGTAGTTCACAGTGCTTAGTCAGATCCTTCTTTCACACTTTGTTTGTCTGAGACAGGGTCCTGCTAGGTAGCTCAGCCTAACCTTGGACTTACTATATAGTCCTGGCTGGCCTTAAACTTGCAATAATCCTCCTGTTTCAGTCTCTTGAGAGCCTTGATTACAGGTGTGCACCACCACATGAGGTTTCTTCATATTTTTTTTAGGTTATTCTATTTCTTACTAAATAGATGAGCTTAATTCAGATTATAGATAAACTAGAAGCACCAGCACTGTTTTCAAATAAACTTTAATAAGAAGTAGAAAAATTTTTGACAAAGTGTCATTATGCAGTTCAGGCTGGCCTTTAACTATGTAGCTCAGGCTGGCCTCAAACTTGTGGGGATCCTCCTGCCTCAGCCCTGAGTACTAGGGTTATGTGGTGTGTGCCACCATGCCTGACTAGAAGTAGAATTTTTATTTGTATTTTTTTTTCCTCTAGTACTGGGAATCAAACTAACAACCTTGCATTTGCCAGGCAGGCACTCATGCCACAGAGCTATATCCCCAACCCCTAAGAAGTGGAATTTTTAAAACAGCCAGTGTGGTGGCACACACCTGTAATCCCAGCATTCTGGGATCTGAAGTAGAGGATTGTGGTGTTTTTGAGGGGGATACATAGGGAGACCTTGCCTTAAAAAAAAAAAAAAAAAAAAAGACAGAAAGATAGATAGGAAGAAGCCAGGCAAGGTGGTACATTCCTATAATCCCTGCATTGGGTGAGGCTGAGGCAGGAAGATTGCTGCCATTTGAGTCCAGGCTGAACTACATAGCAAGACTCTGTCTCAGAAAATCAAACAAACAAACAAAACCAAACAAACAAAAAAACTAAAAAAACCCCACACAAAACAAAATGAAGAATGACTAAAGAGGAAGTTCTTTTCTGTTGTTTTAGTTTTGAGACATAATCTATATTTAAGGGGACAAATATATGAATTTTTACTTGTATCCATATCCACATAATCATTACACAGATCAAACGAATTTACACCACACTCAATAAACCAGAAGAGGAAAAATAAAATCACACAGGCCTACATATATCTGTTAAATAAAGTCATTTCAGTCATTTAAAGATGTACCAAATAATCAAAATCTTGGGGCCAGGGATTTAGTTCAGTGGCACAGCACCTTCCCGGCAAATGCAAGATATTGTTTGATTCCCAATACCAAAAAAACCCCAAACCAAACAAACATAAAAGCTTGTACCATAGAATTTCTTACCAATAAGTATTTCTCCTGCCCATATACATAAACAGTGTTGATCGCATAGTAAGATTTATGGTCATCATGGATTTTCTTCTGCCTCTGAAAACAGAACAAAAATCTCCATAATTACATGAAGAAATTACAGTAACTAGATTTCATCAACACACACACAGACTTGTGTGGATGTACGGACTCTTAGAAGTACAAGAGCACTCTTTTCTATACTATTTACCAGCGTAAGATGTATACTGAATCTTTTTTCTTAGTTTTGAGTCTGTTCTGCATGAAGTGAAAGCAGCAGCTGAAATGGGAGCTGTACTGCTGAAAGTATATTCTAGGGCCACCTGCTGGCAATTTTCATTCCATTCTGACTTGGTCTGATATGGAGCTCATCTGGAAGTGTCTCAGTCTTACTTAAGGCAATAATCAGAACTAGTATTCAATATGAAAGATGTACTGTGCATTTACTTTATACCAAGGTGCTTCACATGCGTAGCCACGTACTCCCTATCTAAACACCACTTTTTGTGTTTTTTTTCTTTTTTTTTTTTTGCTTTTCTAAGACAGGGTTTCATTTTGCATCCTAGACAGGTCTCAAACCTGTGGTGATCCTCCTGCCTCAGCCTTTCGAGTGCTAGGATTCCAGGCTTGTGCCATCATGACCAGGTAAACATTAGTTTGTTTTAAAAATAACACATAAATAGTAGCTAACACCAATGAAATAGGATAAAGACAATTCAACAAGATCATCATTCTATTTTGAGTTAAAGTTTAACACAGTATGTAGGCCAATGCTTTCTAATAATTATCTAAAGAGATTAATGGCTATAAAAAATACGTAAGCTCATGGCTATACAACGTTGTCAAAGTTCTATACTCTGAACTCTCACCATTAAGTTTCTTCCAAGAAGAGCTTGCAGAACTCCACTTTTCCCACAGCTTTTCATTCCAATTACATTACATCGAAACACATTTCTTTGAGTCTGTTTCTTCTGCAGATCTATCTTTTTATCTCTTGTCACTAAAAAAAAAAAACACTAAATGTACCAGTTAGACTCCCTGAGCCTCTACTCCACCTTCTACAAAACAAGGTACTGTTATTTATCACTTTTTTTAAGTGTTAGATCTATCAGTAAACATACTACACAACAGTCAAGCTGTATGTGAAAACAAAATACTAAATATAATCAATCAAGCCAGGCATAGTGATGCACACCTGTAATCCCAGCACTCAGGTGACTGGGGCAGGAGAATCACCTTGAGTTCAAGGCCAGCCTAGACTACATAGCAAGACCCTGTCTGCCCCCCTATAAAATATAATGCATCACTTAGTGGGAAAGATACATTTCTGAAAGTTGACTATAAAGTAACCAAATTGATGTTTATTTTACCATAAAGTAAACAGTATCTAAAAATGAATTAAAATTACAACGAATATAGTTAACATGACATCTCATATTTTTTCTGTAATAAATTATTGTTATAATTATGAGAGCCTGGGGCAGAGCTCAGTGGTACAGAGGCTGCCTGGCAGGTGCAAGGTCCTAAATTCAATTCCTGGCACAAAAAAAAAAAAAAAAAAGAACTACTTTTTTTTTTTTTCCTCCGGGACCGGGGATCGAACTCAGGGCCTTAGTGCTTAGCGGCAAGCACTTACCCCACTGAGCTGTACCTCCAGCCCAGAACTACATTTTGAGGGAGCCGGGAATATAGCTCAGTGGCACAAGTGCCTGCCTGGAAAACACAAGGTCCTGAGTTCAATTTCCAGTACCAAAAATAAGTAAATAAATATTATCATAATTATGAACTACAAGATGCTGTTTCAAATCTGCACCATCCAGGAGCTGGATCTATATACAGGAAGGGGATCTGTACTCTGAGTTTAGCTGGCCTTTGAAGTATAGATCTGAAAAACAAGCAGGCTAGAAAATGACACTGTATCCTAGCACTCGAGAGGCTGAGGCAGGAGGACTGCTGCCAGTTCAAGGCCAGCCTGGGATACATGACTTCAAGGCCAGCCTAAACTGCATAGTGAGACCCTTTCTCTCTCAAAAAAAAAAAAAAAAAAGGGACACTATCAATGGGGTATGGCTCCTTGAGGTAGAGACTACACAAGCTATAGCAGAGCTCACTGGAGGCGTTATTACTTGTAGCAAAAACTGAAATGATATAATAATTATGATAGTCATAGAACACTTACACAATATTATTTCACATTCAAGATATGTAAAGTATACTTTGAACATAAACAGAGGCCTACAATATGCTGCTGAATGGAAGAATCTCATGGCTATCTAGAAATCAGAACCTTCCTTACTAGTGCTGGATTAACACTGTCTAATTGGCTAAGTGCTCCAAAGGGGGCTTGAAGAAAGGCTGTCTTCCTCGATCAGGGCTTCCTGTGCAATAGGGCTGACTGTCCGTCAATGGGGACAGAAGAAACTCCTGAAATGATTCCTGAATTTGTTACCTCCATACTATGGGTTTTCTTTCAGCAGCGCAGAATGCTTTTGAAAGACAGTATGGTTTACACTAGAAGACCTGTTAAAGGGTTATTAATAAGGAACAAGGACACAGGGTGAAAGATGTATGTAATCAGTTCCAGATTGAGACCATATGATATGAAATATTGTTTTTAACATTTAAAGTAAATTAAAATGTAAGATAGACTGGTAAACTGCTTAATGCCCATAGCTCTTCCTCATTTTTACCAGAAGGTACACCAGGCAGAAGACTAGAAGCAAAAATTCTACACTCAGCTGAGCATGGTGGCACACGCCTGTAATCCCAGCACTTGGGAACCTGAGGCAGGAGGATCACTGCGAGTTTGAGACCAGCCTGGTTTACAAAGTGAGCTCAAGGCCAGCCATAGTGTGACCATGTCTCAAAAAAGACCAAAAAAAAAAAAAAAATTCTACTCTCTTTCTTGATAAAGAACCAAGTCATGCATTTCAATTCAAAAGATATTTCCAAATCACGAAAAAAACTACTAGAATAGATACAGACTTGGGAAACTAATGAAAAAAATTTTTTTGGTCTTTTTTTTTTTAGACAAAGTTTTGCTATGCAGTTCAGGCTGGACTTGCACTCACTTTGTAGCCTAGGCTGGCCTTGAACTCTCCAGAGATTTTCCTGCCTCAGCCCCGGCGTGCCCCTCCACCCCACCCGACCCCCACCGCTCCCAAGTGCTGGGATTACAGGCATGTGCCACCACATCTGGCCAAAGATGAGTTTATTTTTGCTCTGTAACATTTAAAATTGGAGTCTCAAAAAATGTTCCCAACCATCAGATGAATAGTATCCGCATGCTTACCTGTAATGGCTGAGGCTTGAGACTCTTGTTCAGTCAGTATGGAATAACCTAGATAGCCCAAATACTCCAGGCATCTCTGAACATCTAAATATGTCGTGAGCCTAACAAACAGAAGAGTTTGCAAGGTGAAAACGTCCTAAATGAACATTCACAGAGGAAACAAAGTCCAACAGCTCTGGAGTTAAGCACCAGACCCAGACAATGTGTCACCCTGCTTGAACTTCCCCTGTGCCCAGCCGGGGCCTTTCCTACACTGCCACCTTAAAGTAGAAAGGAGAGGGGGACAAGAGCAGACAGAGACAAACCGCTCTGATTACTCCCCTTGACAGAGAAGGCAAGGGCACACGGTGCACAGAGTGGCACATAGACTTCCTTTTTTTTTTTTTTTTCCGGTACCGGGGATCGAACTCAGGGCCTTAGTGCTTAGCGGGCAAGCACTTACACCACTGAGCTATACCTCCAGCAGGCACGTAGACTTGACAGTGGGATATTTTACACTCTCTGGTTTCCTAGTCCATATACAATGTCCTGTAAATATTAAGTAGCTAAAGACTTAACGAGGCTGGGGATGTGGCTCAGCAGCACAAGCACCTGCCTGGCAAGTACAAGGTCCTGAGTTTGATTCCTGAGACAAAAAAATAAATAAAATAAAATAAAATAAAATAAAATAAAATAAAGACTTAATAATTCAACAACTCTGAAAAGGTTTGCTAACATAAAAATAACTGTAAGGCACCTAAAATTTGTTAGTTTTTTTTTAATGTAGTTGAAAAAAACATTGGTTCTAATGTTAGTCTTACCAAAGCTAACATAATTGTCATTATACAAGATCAGAGGGTTCCCTTAACACCCTGGGCACAATGTCCAACAGTTTATAGCAAGGTTGCAGAGAAGTCCTCATTAAGACTAAGAGCTCATGATGGAGATGTAGCTCAGCAGCACAAGCGCCTGTATAGTAAGCGCAAGGTCCTGAGTTCGACCCCCAGTACCAGAGAAAGAAAAAGACTAAGAGCTCATTAAGGAAAGTCCATGCCGGACACGGTGGCACAGCCCTGTAATTTCACCACTTAGAAAGCCGAGGCAGAAGGGTTGCTGCAAGTTTGAAGTCAGCCTGGGATACAGTGAGATCCTATCTCAAAACAAAACAAAACAAAAACACTCAACTAACACAGGCTAGGGATTTAACGGTGGTAGAGCACTTGCCTAGCATGAACAAGGCCCCGGGTTCAATCCCCAGCACTGTGCAAATAAGCAAATACAATAACAATAAATAATGCAACAAGGCCTTCAGTGTCGAGTAAACTACGCACCTGCCCACATGTAGATGGACTAAAAACTGTACAACAGCAATAACACAGTCAATTTTCTTAAACAAAACGTACTAAAATTTTGTACTGTTTCCCAAGGTATTATCCGAAAGAAATCCCTTCCTGATACATTTATACAACACTTATAGTTCATTTGAAGATATTTTGCCGGGCTGGAGGTACAGCTCAGTGGGGTAAGTGCTTGCCGCTAAGCACTAAGGCCCTGAGTTCGATCCCCGGTCCCGGAAAAAAAAAAAAAAAAAAAGGAATGGATGAAGATATTTTGCAATACTACAAATCCTCATTAGGAGCAGTCATAAGCAAAGCATTTCTTAAGATCTGACATACTTATAAAATGACAAAAGTAATACAACCTAATCTTAAACTAGTGGTGATATCAGAGGAAGAGGTGAGAACTATACTTACGTCCACTGAGAAAGGAATCCCTGGTAGGTTATCCAACCTCTTTCATTTGTACAAACTGTGTTGTTCACATCTGGCCCCCAAGGTATGTAAGGGAAAACTTTAAATAAATCTTTAAGCTCATCAGGCGACAAAGCACAGTCTCTATCCTGAAGATACACACAGGGAAGCACACATAATATTTAGATATCTAAAAGAACAATTTCCAAACACAAAAGCCCCCTCATTTAGCAAAGCTATTCTTCTAAAAACTGTAAGAAGTTTCATATTTTATGAAGAAAATTCCTCATAAATAGATAAGAAATCTACAAGTCCATCAGAATTATTTTTTTTCATAAGAAAATAATAAAAATAATACTGGGAAGTATTTTTACTATCTTAGAGCTAAAAGCTTACCAAGTCATGTTTGTCAAAGGTGCTTTGGAGGAACAAATATGCATGATGATTTAATTCAGTGGTGCAATCAGGAGGTATTTTTAGCCTGTCGATGAAAAAATTTAAGAATAAACCATTAATCAAATATTAAAATTTAATTTAAGAAATGAATACAAATTTGTAATGTCTATCAAATGACATGATTTACAAAAATATCTTCACCAGGATGCCAAAGGAAATGTTCCAGCACTTTGTGTCTCCGTGGAGGCCCACACCGAACTGGGAATCTATCATCAGGGCAAAGGCTCCACGGGACCCATTCAGACCTCCCCAGGGAAAATCTCTGCAGTGGTTATAGCACTGCTCCGAGAAATCATGGTAATGCTTATTCCCAAGTACCACACAGATTTTTGCTAAATATCACAGGCGCAAGTTGAGAGAAAAATTTTACAAACAGTACTGATTAAATGGTGATGGGCTTCTTTCTCCTATAAACAAACTAAGTCATAGCTACAGGTTTACATTAAGGCCAGCACTGTAATGAGGGGAAAACAGTGTGAAGAGGCCTCATTCCTACCTGACGTGACCTTTCTGACCCACCTCAAACTCAGCTCCATTAAGCATTAATTAAATGCACTGAACTAGGGAGAGACGAAAACAAGACAGGCTTTCTACTATTTTTCAAAAATTTTTATTTCTAATCAACATACAACAGTTGTACTTACTTGTAGGATATATTATTATCATTTCATACTGTACATGTATATAACATATAATGATCAAATCTGGGTAATGAACATTTCAATGCCCTCAAATACTATCATTTCTGTGTGCTGGGAAGCTTCAAACTTGAAATAGACCGTGACTTGTTAGAACACAATTACTCCATCAGAGCACAGAACGTCAGAACTACACCCCCATAGCTGAAGTTTGGGGCGTGTGGTTAGCCGTCCTCCCGTCCTCCTGTCTCATTAGCCCCTTGTGGCCTCCACCCCACTCTTTAATTCTCTATGACCAGCGTTTTTAGCTTCCAAAAAAGAATGACAACATATGGTATTTGACTTTCTGTGCCTTCCTCATATTATACTTAAATTGTCCTCCAGTTCTATATCCATGTTATTGCAAATGACAGGATTTCACCCTTTTTAATGGCTGAGCAATATTCCTTACAGAGCAACATTCCTATGTGTGTACCACTTTTTAACATTCATGTGTGATGGCACATGCCTATAATCCCAGTACTCAGGAGACTGAGGCAGGGGCCAGGGATATAGCTCAGTGGCACAGTGCCTGCCTGACAAGCACAAGGTCCAGAGTTTGATTCCTGGTACAAAAAATAATTTTAAAAAAGGAGGCTGAGGCAGGAGGATCACTGCAAGTTTGGGGTCAACCTGGGCTACACAGTGACTTCAAGGCCAGCCTGAATTACGTGGCAAGACTCTATCTCAAAAAATAATAATAAAAATAAATAAATCCCATTTATCCATAGATGGACATGTTGGTTGATTCTATACTGACTACTGCAACTAGTATTGCAATAAAAATGGAAGTGCAGGTATCTCTTGAAACAAGATTTTATTTCCTTGGGATCCACAACCAGTGGTGGGATTGTTAGATCATCTGGTAACGGAACTTTTTGTCTTCTGAGGAGCCTCCATGCTATTTTCTACACTAATTTGCATTCTCACCCACAGGATATGAGAGTTCCCTCTCTGCATCCTTGCTAGATGTGTTACTGTCTGTCTTTTTGACTTTTGGCTGCTCCCGACTTCTGAGGAGCCACGCTCATTGCAGAGCACCAACGAGAACGCGGCAAGTGCTAAGCTCAGAGCAAAGGGTACCAGGGACCCTGGGGCAAGGGAACCTCTCGGCCCACCAGTGATGGGAGTCTCTGTGACCCAGGAAGGCTGAGGGTTAGCGTGGGGGAAGAGGAGGGAATGAAAACAACACAGGGAAAAGCCAGGACTAGGACACAGCACGCGTCTGGCCGACTGTTGTCTAAAGCAGCACGTGCAGAGCGCGGCACGGATGATCCCACACACTGTGCTAAGAAGCTTGGGCTTTGCACCGTGTCCCAAAGAGAAGTGACTCAGCCAGGTGGTGGGGTGGGGTGGCACAAAGCTGGCAGCCAAGTGAAGGACAGAGGAGAGTTTACTAAGAAAGCAGAGATTCCTGTGGTGACTCAAGGGGGCTGTTACGTAGAAAATTAAAGGCAGAGAATACAAGGAAACTGAAAGAGATGATCAGTGTAGGCCACAAAGCCCTAAGAGATGGAATATCCTGTATTATTTGAAAAAGCAGTAAGCAACTTCCTGAAGAATGTACCTACCCATCTAAATAGCATAGAAAATAAAACCGTGGAAATGTTCTAGGACAAATTTATTCATTTCCCTTTTTTGTGCCTTTTTTTGTTTGTTTTTAGACAGGGTCTCACTATGTAGTCCAGGCTGGCCTTGAACTTACAGTGATCCTCCTGCCTCAGCCTCCCTAGTGCGGGGTTACAGGTGTGCGCCACTACACCTGGCCTCATTCAGCATGTATTTGTTATTTAAAAAAACAAGAAAACGAAAAAACAGGAAATTAACTGGAGCCAAGATTTAGTACCTTAGACAACCGAAGTTTCAACCTAGAACTGATTAAGGGACTAGACTCTATCAGAAAAAAACTGCTTCCTTGGTGATGGCGAAGGAGGAAACAACAGGCAGCACTTTCTGAAGCACCACACAGACAGCTGCCCCTGAGGGAGAAAGCGGAAGACCCCATGCTGGACTGGGGAAAAGCCACACCCCGTAGGAGGCCTGCTTTCCCAGGGCAGAGGAGAAACACCCTGTAATAAGGTTTCTTCTGAGTGGGCCAGCACTGTGTCCTTTTTAAAACAATTTAAGTAGCATCATCAAAGGAAAATAAGCACAGAAAGGCCAGTTATCTAGGAAAAATACTCCTTTTATCCTGAGTTACTACCAAGCTATAAAATGAAAGATCTGATGAAAGGCAACAAAAATGCTAACCAACATAAATCTGATCTCCTGACTCCAAAAACAAGTTTATCTTACATCTCTTTTTCTCCTTCTTCAGTAAAATGAATTTTTTTCTAAAAAGTACCTGTGGAGGGCTGGAGGTACAGCTCAGTGGGCTAAGTGCTTGCCGCTGAGCACTAGGGCCCTGAGTTCGATCCCCGGTCCCGGAAAAAAAAAATAAAAAATAAAAAAAATAAAAAATAAAAAGTACCTGTGGGGGGCTGGGGAGATAGCTCAGTGGCACGGCGCCTGCCCGCAAGCACAAGGTCCTGAGTTTGATTTCTGGTACACCCCCTAGAAAAGGTACCCATACTCTCTATGAGAAGACAAGACTGAGCCATGCTACGAATCAGTGGTTTCCAACTGTGGATGATTTTGCTTTCTGAGGGGACACCGGGTCATTTCTGGTTGTCAAACCAGAGAAGATGTTACTGGCATCTAAGGGTATGTGAAACATCACACAATGCTCATGAGAGGCTCCACAACAAAGAATTATTTAGTCCAATATGTCAGTAATGCTGAGGCTTAGAAACTCTGCTACAAACTTCTGCCCATAATTTTAAATTATACCTGAGGAGCCTGACGCCTGCCTACTTATATGCTAAATATAACTTAAAGATACTTGGCAAGTGAAAGCCCTTAGAAAACCAAAGGCACATACATGGGGAATAGATATTCAGGTGTCAGATCCAGATCATCATCATAACCAAACCGCCGAAGTACAGTCCAAGTAGTCTCGTGTCTCCCTCTCTGAATAAAAAGTGTGTGTAAAAAGAGAAAACCTGAAATAAAGCAGACGAACGAACAGTCACACAAAGAAGCATATTCCGTACCACAGCAAGAGCTGTATCTGTGAAAATACATACACCAGCTCCCACCACGAAGACAAAAAAAAGTTCACAAGTGCTTCGATGAAAAAAGCTGATTTGAGTCATTTCATGTAAACACCCAATTCAGCAAGAGAAGTACACGATGGAAGGGCCAAAGTTACAGGGACTACGCTGATGGGCCCCAGGCTTTATGGTGGGAACTAAATGTTCCTAGGTCACTGATCTTATTTTTATAGTGGAAAAGTCTCAATTTCAACTTATTTCTTATTAATAATTAATTTTTAATAATTAATAAATAAATTTCTTATTTCACTGTGGCTGTCTACAAAACAGATTCAAAAGGGAACATTCTATACTTGGTAAATTTGAGTCATACAAACTTCCCTCAAAATAATTTGTTTTAAGTTTATCAGCAGGAAGGATTTTAAGATAAATTTGTATGTTCCAAGCACTCGGTAGGCTGAGGCAGGAGGACTGCTGCAGTTCAAGGCCAGCCTGGGCTACCTTTACCTCCTGCCAAATTTAAAAAATACGAAGTTCAAAGGGGCATAAAGACACCAGCCGCTCACCTTTCAGCGTCAGCCCGCTGTCAGCCACCCCGTCGCTGATGTGCTTTCTGACCACATTCTTCACGTCTTCCAGAGCCTGAGGGGCTAGAGGAGTGTTGAAACAGATCCTCTAGCAAAAAGATACAAAGAGAAGCTTAAAAATAAACCAACGTTAAAACCAAAAATATAAAGTAATAACCTATGAGCAACCTTAAATCAAACAAGTCATAACCAGAAAAAACAAATTCTAAACTCGGACAGCCTCCACTCTGTATTACTTAAGTAAGAATTTCATTGCTTACAAGAGATTTCCAAGCTCTCCTCATCCCATTTCTAAAACATCAGGCTCTTTGTGTGGCTACGTTATACAAAACCAAGAGAGCAAAATGATTCAGAGCTCAGACTTCAATTCATCCTTCACACACCCACTGTGTACTCTGAAATGAAACTCAGTCCCCTCAATTCACAGGCATGAGGGAGTTTTCAATACCCTAGTGCTTACATAGCTTGCTGTCAAAGATACTTTAAATGAAATAAACCTTTATCAATTATGCCGTTGTTTAAAATAATAAATGTTTATAGTTTTCATTGGCAAAGGAGAAGAGAGACACAAGTCTCTGGAGCGGTGAGACCTACCTGAAAGAAGTTGAGCTCCGCATCGTTGAGTGTGCCATCGTTATCTTGATCAGATATTTTAAATATGCGAGTGAGGGCCTTTGTACAGGCTGGCTTCATCTACAAACCATGGAGAAAACACACGGTTGTTCTAATTAGGGTAGGATTTAAAGTAGGATTTTCATTAGCAATGCTGGGAACACTTCCAACTGTTTTCACACAGCATCTGATACAGCCAGCGTGAAAAACGAACTAAAGCAAAGCCATTCACTTTTACACTCATCTTTTTAAGTAAACAAGCCAATGTTTACTTGAACTGATGTTGGGGACCATGAAGCCTATGAGGACAGGCAGGAACATAGCTGATCATTTGGATCAACTCAAGAGATTCATTCTGCTTAAGAATTAAGAATTAAAAAGAGATATTTTATTTCCTCAGAGTCCATAAAGAATTGGAATTGATCCGTAAAATTACTAAAAGCCTTTTGTCCTTGTAGCAGATTTCCAGTAAGAGACTTGAACTCAATGTTTTGATTTGTTCTTTGTGTGCAAAAATGTGCTTATTCATTAATAGGCAGCAACGCATCACTGGTTAATAAGTATAAAAAGCCAGGTGTGGTGGCACGCACCTGTAATCCTAGCAATCAGGAGGCTGAGGTAGGATTACCATGAGTTCAAGACTAGCTAGACTATATAGTGAGTTCAAGGCCAGCCTGAATTGCATAGTGAGACCCTGTCTTCTTAAAAAAAAAAAGGGAAAAAGGAAAAAAAAGTTTAAAAAAAATTTTTTTCTACTATAACACTTACATCGTTCTAAGAAAACATCTTGCCTTTTGACAGTCTGTAAGCTTTGGTAATTAATGTTGAGGATACATTTTGATAGCCTCTTAATTGTTTCAGGTTATATAAAGGATAGAACATCTATTTCCCAACATGCCTCTGTAAGAGTAATGGATAATCACTGCCAACAAATTTAAGAATGAGCTGGGCGTAGTGGCACATGTCTGCAATCCCAGCACTTGGGAGGCTGAGGCAGGAGGATCCTTGCAAGTTTGAGATCAAAAAGGCAAAAAAAAAAAAAAAAGTAAACGAATCAGAAAAAATAGGAAAATAAAAATTTTTATTTTGTTTTAAATGAGTCTCTAGGACAGCAATTTGACAGAGTGAGAAAAAAACTGTAAGATATAAAGAGATGAGAAAGATGCAAGAGGGGCTGGAGGTACAGCTCAGTGGGCTAAGTGCTTGCCGCCGAGCACTAGGGCCCTGAGTTCGATCCCCGGTCCCGGAAAAAAAAAAAAAAAAAAGAGAAAGATGCAAGAAAAATAAACCAGCTATTCGGAGAGGGCTGGCCAGGGCTGCCTGCATGAGAGCACTGGGTGCTGGCCCGGCTGGCTCCCTTCCCGGTACCTTCCCGGGTTAGGGGTCGTCGTGCTACAAGGTGACACCGCGTGTACAGGAGCACAGCTAACAGCCATCACCCAGAACAGACGGATGCATGAGGGGAGTGTAGCGTTTCTGTGCAGCGGAGTGCTACTCTGACATGAAGACAGGTAACTCTGCAGTGTAAGGAGGCAAATGGATGCAACTGAGAACATACTAAATGAAACGAGTCAGTCACACAAGTTCAAATATCACATGGTCTCTCTTCTATGAGAAACATAAAATATATATTCAAATAAAAGGCAAAGTAAAGAGAGAGAAATAGGAAGTAGGCAGGAGGATTGTTGCAAGTTCGAGACCAGCCTGACCTACAAAGTGAGCTTCAGGCCAGCCTGAACTGCATAGTGAGAGCCTGTCTCAAAAAGACCAAAAAGAAGTATTAAGTATTATACCTCAGTGAAACTGTAACCAATTTCTACAGTAATAAAACCTTCTGTATGTGAGTTAAAGCCTCACCTACGGCTATTACACGACAGTCACATCCCTTCACTGTCAGTAAGCTATGAACACCACAGGTCACAGAGGTCATCACCGCCGACATTCACAACTGAGGCTTTCATTCTAAATATGACTTTTTGGTGACTACCTCAAAACTGTTAACAGCATATAATTGTTGTCTAAATAAAAGACTCTGGTATAAGAACAGATGACGCTCGTACATACATACAACAAGGTACAGTATAACCTAAAAATGAAAATCTTGCTCAGTCAAGTGCACCTAAGAAACGAGTAACAGATGGTGGTAGATACTTTACTCCTGAAGGACTAGGGGAGGGGTCAGGGGATTAGCAGATTAGCAGAACTAATAATAGGCCTGAAACAAAGTAGCTATTAAAGAATTAAGAGCACACTAACAAGAATTTAATATACTGCTGCACTACACTCTCCAAGGTAAATCCCTATAGTACAAAAGTAGTATGCAAATGTCCTTGATTATAAAACACAGTGTCTGGGTAAATCAGAATGGAATGAGTTTGTAACAAGTACACAAGTGACTCATACGAGGCAAGTTTAGGAAACACTCAATTAAAAGTAAATTACCAAGGGCTGGGGATATAGCTCAGGGGAATAAGTGCCCGCCTGGCAAGCACAAGGTCCTGAGTTCAATCCCCAGCACTGCAAAAAAAAAAAAAAAAAAAAAAAGTAAATTACCATCTGTGGCCATACCACCCTGAATGTGCCTAATCTTACCTAAAATTAAATTACCTGTGCCTGGGAGGCGTGCCCACTGATAATACTAAGCACTGAGGGACCTGAAGTAGGCAATGTAGCAAAATCTGATCTCAAGGTAAGATTTTAAAAGGGGCTTGAGGAGCCGGGCATGGTGGCACATGCCTGTGATCCCAGCACTCGGGAGGCTGAAGCAGGAGGATCGTTGTGACCACCTGGGCTACAAAGCGAGCTCAAGGCCAGCCTGAACTGCATAGCAAGATCCTGTCTCAAAAAAGACAGACAGGCATAAATACATACACACATACACATACACACATACATGGTGAGGATAAGCTCAGTAGTAGAGTGCCTGAGGTTGGAGCCTCAATACTACAAAAAGAGGTGGGGCAGGGAAAAGGTCCGATAAAATACAGCACAACATGTTTTCCAAAGAAGATACAAAAATGGCCAACAGACACATGAAAAAATTCTCAGCATCACTGGCCATCGGGTAATGTAAATCAAAATTACAATGAGATATCCATTACATCTATTAGGGTGATCAAAAACAAAAATAAAAATGCGAGCAAAGATATGGAGTCACTGTAACCCTCATATACTGCTAATGAAAATGTAACATGGCCAGGCCACTGTGGAAACAATTTAGTGGTTTCTTGATAAATTAAACATATAATTACCAAGTGATCCACTCCTAAATATAAACTCAGAAGAATTGAAAGTGTTTCCAAGAAAACGTGTGTGTGAACATGCAAAGGGCTATTCGTAACTGCTGGAGGGGAAACTACTCAAATGTTCACAATCAGAGAAGGGGACAGAAGCATGGTGCATCCACACAGATATTTTCTGACCCTCAAAAGAAATGAGGGGCTGGAGATGTGGCTCAGTGGTAGAGTTCTTGCCTTGCATGCACAAGGCCCTGGGTTTGTTCCCCAGCAACACACACAAAAAATAAATGAATCAAAATAAAAAAATAAGCACGAGGTGGCACACGCCTGTAATCCCAGCACTTGGGAGGCTGGAGCAGGAGAATCCTCATGAGTTTGGAGGGGGGAAAAAAAGACAAAAAAAAAAAATAGATGAAACTAATACATATCACATCACAGATGAACCTTGAAAACATTATGCTAAATAAAAGAAGCCACAAACAAAAGGCCACATATTGGATGATTCTATTATTGTTAAATGTCTGAAAGAGACAAAACCTTACAGATACAAAGTAGATCAAGTCGGCACGGTGGCACATGCCTGTAATCCCAGCACTTAGGAGGGGAGGCCGAGGCAGGAGGATTGCTGCAAGTTCAGGCCAGCCTGGGCTACAAAGTGAGCTCAAGGCCAGATTGAACTGCCTAACAAGACCCTGTCTCAAAAAAAAAAAAAAAAAAAAAAAAAAAGGAGGTAGATCAGTGGTTGCCAGAGGTTAGAGTAGAGAGGACTAATTGGGAGAGTTTCTTTCATGGGTGATGCAATGTTCTGGAATTAGATAGTGATTATATAACTTTGTGAGCTCACTAAAACACAAACCCAAAACACTGAATTCTCTACTTTGAAGGGGTGCATTTCATGGGTATGTGAGTCTATGTAAAAAATGTGGTCAGCTTTTTTAAGTCTATGGCAAAATATTCTTTTTCTTTTTCTTTTTTTGTCCTTTTGAGACAGGGTCTCACTATACAGTTCAGGCTGGCCTTGAGCTCACTTTGTAGCCCAGGCTAGACTCGAACTCACAATGATCCTCCTGCCTCAGCCTCCCAAGTGCTAGGATTACAGACGTGCGCCACGACAACCAGCTATGGCAAAATATTCTTAAATTTTAGATATCAAATTTATTACATTTTGTATACATGTCCATAAACCATACAAGGTCTTGGGGTGTAGCTGAGTAATAGAGTGTATGCTTAGCATGTGCAAGGTCCTGGGTTTAAGCCCCAGCATCAAAAAACAAAACAAAACAACTATACAAGTTTTTTTATTAAGTTCACAGATTCTGCAGTAAAGTAGTAAGTAGTTCATTAGCTAAATATCTGGATTTTTGGCTGCTGCAAATTCTTGTTTCTTTAATGCCATTTCCTGAAGTAATATTTAACCTGGAAAGCATCCTGTGTATTTACTGTGGATTTCGTGAAAGGGAAGTACTTAGAAAGTATAATTTCTCAAACAATATATTTCAATTTGGGAGGCTTCATCTGCACAAAGCATGCATGAAAGCCACAGCAGGCCACCCTCCCAGTGCCTCCTTCCATACCCTGGGCCCTAGAGACAGCCCCAGATACCTCCTTGTCTTCCGGGCAGTACAGGGGCCCTGTAGGGTGAAGTACAGCCTTCTGTGCATAATAAAAGAGCTCTGATATGTTCTTCAAGTTTTTTGCTGAACACTGAAAAAAAAGTTTAAAATTTTACATACTCCAAAATCAATTTTAATGATTTTTATTAACATACAGTAACAATAACATGCCTTAAAAAAACAAAATTAATTATCCTCTGTGGACATCATAATATGAATGCTTAAAAAAGCTTAGAGCACAGCTCTAAGTTAGGTGTTTTATCTGATTTACATCATTTGGTTTTTTGTCTTTTTGAGACAGGGTCTCACTATGCAGTTCAGGCTGGCCTTGAGCTCACTCTGTAGCCCAGGCTGGTCTCGAACTCACAATGATCCTCCTGCCTCAGCCTCCCCAGTGCTGGGATTACAGGCGCACACCACCAAGCCTGGCTACATCACTTCAAAAAGAATAGAAAATTTATTCCAATCTATATCATCACCCTCCTATTCAGAACCACAGTTTAGTAAAAATTCACCTATAATAAATTTCCAAATCAAATGACAAGTCGGTCATACCTCCACACAGGTTTCTATTTCTGTATACTGATTCATAATAGGAAGGATGGTCTCCATACTACTATATTCCACAAGATCAGATTTGTTCCCAACGAGTATCAAAGGCAGCCTGAAAAAAATTGGATACATTGTAATAAAGAAAGACATCAGATCTATAGTTTGATGTACATTCTAACTAAAAAGCTTTTATTTACTCTCACTATATCTCTACTATGGTCAAGTCAAGACTCCTAGATAGCAAGTTCACTCAGTCATTTGGCACATATTTACTGAACATCTATAAGCGACACACTCTAATTCTAAGGGCTGTCCTCATTCTAACACAGAAAAGTCAATAAGCAATTTCCAACTAGTAAGCATCAGGAAGGAACAGAACAGGGCATATGGGCTAGAATTAGGAGGGGGAATTAATGGTAAAGAGGAATCAGAGAAAAGCTCTCAGAGAAGGTGGTACTTGAGCTACAGAGGAGAGGACAAGACAACGTGCCGTGTGAAGAGCAAGGAAGAGCTGAGCGGAAAGAAGGGATGGTGTGTGCACAGGCCTAGGGTGGGAAGAGCCAGCTGGTGGGGCCAAGGGAGTGAGGAATGAGAATGGACAGAACTTAGCAGAGGGAAAGAAGTGTACAGCGGGGTTGGAGACAGGATCAAAGGCCAGGCACATAAGGGTTAAAAGCTGCAATAAATACTGCAGGCTTTAATGTACGCAGTCATAAGCAGACGTACATGATCTGGTTCACTTGTTTGTTTGTTTGACAGACAGGGTCTTGCTAGATAGCCCAGGCTACACTTGAACTTACAGTTCACTCTGCCTCAGCCTCCCAAGTGCTGCGGGGAAAGGTGCATGCCATCACACTGGCCTGATCCATATTTTTAAATGCCACAATCTGTTACCTTTTAGAGATACACATTAAAACTGTGCATATTACATGGTATGACACGTCTCAGTTGGACTTACAATGACCTCAATGGGAGAGGTAGTAGTTGAAACAAGACTAGCCACAAGTTGAAGCTGAATGATGGGTCCATGGGCATTCATGACACTATTCTCTCTGCTTCTTATGCTTGGTTTTTATTTTTCCCATTAAGAAAAAGACTTTTCACTGGGCATGAGAAGATTTTTTACCAGTTGCATACCTGTAATCCCAGCACTTGGGAGGCTGAGGCAAGAGGATTGTTGCGAGTTCGAGGCCAGCCTGGGCTACAAAGTGAGCTCAAGACCAGCCTGAACTGCATAGCGAGACCCTGTCTCAAAAAGACAAAAGAAAAAAAAAAAATACAAAGCCCAGATAACAAGTTATTAGAAAAAAAAGTCAAGTTATGAGGAAATGTAAAGCCTGTATAATTAAATTTATCCCACACCTCAGGAAATCCACAATCAGAAAAAAAAGCACACTCATACAATTCAAAAGGAAAAAACTAATTGTGGAAGGATGGGCACAGGCGTGACTATGGACCACAGCCACACTTGTAATGCTAAATTAGATCCTCTAGCATCAAAAGCCACTTCCAAACGGCACCAAAAGGACCACTTAAACTAGCCACAACGTTTCAGGAAGCCATGACAAAATCTTTCCAATTCAGTGGATGCAGCTGATGCCTGACAGGTCCAGACAAACGTGCTTCCTCTGAAGAGTCTCTCCTGAGAATGGAGGGAAACGACTCGAACAAGAAGGTCAAGGGTCAGGAGCATGTGGACACCAGACCACAGGCAGCACTGCCCAACAGGATTTTCCACGCTGCCGGGGGCTTCCCCTGCACTGCCCGCTGCTGGGCCAGGGCCACATGGAGATCACTTTATAAATAATGTATGTCCAATCAAATAAGTAACACTGTAAAGAAAATGTTTTGTTTCTCTCTTTTTTTTTTTTTAAGATAGTCTTGCCCTATAGCCTGGGTTGACCTCAAATTCATGGCTATCCTCTTGCCTCAGCTTCTTAAGTGCTAGGATTATAAGCATGTGCCACCATTCCCAGCAAATGGACAGAAATCTTCCCACTTTTATGGCCCCTGGGTTTTTGCTTGTTTTATTGTTTTGTTGAGACAGGGTCTCACTATGTAGTTCAGGTTGGCTTTGAACCTACTCTGTAACCCAGGCTGGCTTAAACTTGTAGCATCCTGCCTCAGCCTCCCAAAAGCTGGGATTATGTCATCAAATTGTTTTGACTTAAAACATTTATGCCCAGAATACTATTATGCTCAGAAAAGTACAAAATACATTGCCTCTTGCTTATTTCCCTATCACATTGTGAGCAATCAGTAAATTCACACATTACGGGAGCTCTCAAGAGAGGCAGCCTAGATGCACAGGTTGTGGCAGAGCTCTAGCCTGGCATATGCAATGCTCTGGTTCTGACCCCCAGAACCACAGAAAAAGCACAAGAGGGGCCAGACACATAGTACAGGTGGAAAGTACACTGTAAAACTGACTTTCAAGCTGCAATGTGAGAAATACAGATGTAAATCGATCAAAACACTGTAATTGTGAATCATTACGGTATCATGGCTCTGTGTCTTACTTTGCTCTCAAATATATTTGCAGTTTCAAACGATTCTTCCCAAAAGAGGACTGTGGGTGTGCAAAGTGGGTGGACAGAGAGACAAAGTACAGACAGAGCAGGCGTGGCCCAGGGTTAACAACTGGTGGAGCTAAGAGAAGGGTTTACAGATGTTCACTGCTATTTCCTACACCTTGTCTATAAATCGGAAATTTAATACAAAGTTGGAAATAGAAAAAAATACCTGCTGTCTTTGTCTGTTCTTTCATTTATGAGAGGAATCCATCGACTTGTTACCTGCGATGACATTAACAAGAGCAAAGCCATAATGTAGATCTTCTTTGAAACACACTGTCCCTTAGACCCTTAAAATTCTAAATTGAGAATCAATTCTGAGGGCTGGAGATGTGGTGAAGCTGATGTTGGAGCTCTTGCCTTCCATGCACAAGGCCTGGGCTCGGGTCCCAACACCACGTTAAAAAATAAATAAAATAAGAGAATCTCTTATTTTTTAAAAAAAAAGAGAATCAATTTTGAAAGTACCCTATTAAAACTTAAGTAAAAAGTAAAATTTAAAAAAAACTAGATATAGTGAGAAAAAGTTATGCATTCATACCTTATCAATAGAATGTTTGTTGTTAACAGCATAAACTATGCAGATGACATTAGCCTAAAAGAAAAATTAACAAATTAGTACCATTTAAAATAAAAATATAAACGGTAATATGTAATTCCTGATTAGCTAATATATTTAAGCCAAAGGAAAAATAAATTTGGAGAAAAAAAGTTTGCCTTATAACAGAGAAATATTCCTTAGACATTACAACTTATATACACAAAATCAGCAATTGCAATAAAGAATTAAAATTCTTGGTGAGAAAATGAAAAAAGTAGAAAAATCATCCCTATTTTTTCACCAAAACAAACCTCTCTGCAACTGGTTTTAACTCACCTGTGATATTTCTTGATGGAGCTGTTCATCGCTCTGTTCTGCTTCTGCAAATGACAAAAGTTCAGCAGCTCGCATTTTAGGCACTTTCACAAAACTCAGTCCAGCTAAATGTCTACACCACGGCCTGACATCCCTCAGAGGACCTGGAGGTTAGCGCCAGGCGGGCTGCAAGTACGGGCAAGCCGGGAAAGGGCCGTGAACTATGGTACAGGAACTGGCTAGCAGTGCCATCTGAGATGGCTCAGACCTAGGGGAGCAGAGCCAGCGTGTGATCAGTCTAGGCCCGCGTCTGAGCCAGAGTTCAGGAAGGTCAGGCAGAGAGACCAGCAAGCCAAGCTGAAGAGTGAGTGCTTCAGAGTCAGGAGTTCAGACAGAGTCTCTACACACGGGAGCCAGAGGCCAAATGAGACACTGAGACGCGACGATCACCTCGGCTCACGTGCTGCCTTCCCCTTGTGGGCCTGTTACTTCCCACATATAAACTGGTCACATTGTCACTACCTTGCCACAAGGTCCGTAACTAACAGATAAAGGCTTGAAGGCTAAAACTGAAGTAAGTCTAGTGGCTACACGTACTAAGAAAGGATAATTTTGTAAGGCTAGTTGTAAGACTTATTGAAGCAGAAGAGATTCAGTCTTCCCCAGTCTTCCCCCACTGTTCCCCTAGAACAGTACTACCCAATAGACACACAATGCAAACCACATATGTAACCGTTACTTTTCTTTTCTTTTCTTTTCTTTTTTTTTTTCCGGGACCGGGGATCGAACTCAGGGCCTTAGTGCTTAGCGGCAAGCACTTACCCCACTGAGCTGTACCCCCAGCCCATACTTTTCCAGCAGTTATTCCTAAAAAGGGGAAAATTTTATTGACCCCCTAAAACACAAAAAATTAAAACTTCAACAGGTACTCAACACAAAAATTGAGATATTTTACATCCTCTTTCATTAGTTACAATCTCAGCTGTATTTTATACTAACAGCACATTTCAATTTATGTAACTATTTTTTTCACTGAAAAATTTGCATTTATTTTCCTCAAAACCAAATGCAGGGATATCATTATATTTAGACTAACCGCCAGGCATAGTGGCACATGCCTAAATCCCAGCACTCGGAAGGCTGAGGCAGGAAGACTGTGAGCTTGAGACCAGCCTGGGCTACAAAGTGAGCTCAAGGCCAGTCTGAACTGCATAGCAAGATCGTCTCAAAAAGACATCAAAAAAAAAAAAAAAAAAAAGGAAAAGAAAGACTAACCAACAGCTTCAGACAATCTTTGAATTTAATGCATAATTACAAGTCACATTCACATTTACATAAAAATTCAAAGGAAAAAGTTACTCATAAAATCGTATGTCAGTAAAACCTGCCTGGAACTGGTTTACAACATACATGACAGGTACACACTATTTTGTAAAATAAAATTTCTCAGAACATACTTAAAAAATAGAATAATTTATATTTATAAAAAGTACTGTTTATATAAACAAATGAAACTCAGAAAAAAGGTGGTCAGAGTATTATAAGACAACTAATGTCCTGGTTTCTCAAAATCCTTCACAAAAATCCTTCACAATAAGAGACAGATTCATAAATTAATACTTCAAGGTTTGGTTTCATAGTGTTACTTTTCCTTCTTTTTCTTTTCATCCGCTTCCAGCTTAAGCTTAACTTCTTCACTTTCTTATTCTTTGCTTTCTTAACTCCTCTTAATGGTGGGTGGCCACATCAATTTTTAGTTGCAGTGAAAGCTTTCTTATGTTTTACAACTGGCTTTTCTTTTTTTTTTTTGGTACCAGGAATTTAATTCATGACCTCCGGCTTGTCAGGCAGGCACTTACGCCGCTGAGCTATATCCCCGGCCCCTGAACTGGCTTTTCTTTAGGTGAAATAAATGCTTTACTTCCTTCCTCTTGTCTCTCACTGAGAACTTCTGCTTGTTTAGCCTTTATTGCTCCCATGTTCCATTTGCCTTCAAAAAGTATTCACCACTAGCCAATTCTTTGTCAATCTGACTTTCTGGCGGTGGTGACAGGAATGGCATACACTCTTTCTTCATAGTTTTCCTCTTTGGTTCCTTGAGTTTGTTCACATTTTTGTGTTTGAACTACAGCAAAAATCTTTCCGAAATCAACTTAGAATAGTCGTATTTCAGGTAGTCAAAGGTCACAGTGAGGGTTTAATTTTTAAAATATATGGAATACCAATTATTGATAGTACCAAAAAGTACTATCAATACCTCCATACCCATTTTGTTTTGTTTTTGTTCTTGATACCAGGAATCAAACTTATGACCTCATGCTTCCCAGGCAGACACTGTGCCACTGAGCTATATCCCCAGCCCTATACCCATTTTTTTTTTTTTTTTTTTTGTCTTTCTGAGACAAGGTCTCATTATGCAGTTCAGGCTGGCCTTGGGCTCACTTTGTAGACCAGGCTGGCCTCCAACTCTCAGCAACCCTCCTGCCTCAGCCTCCCGAGTGCTGGGATTATAGGCATGTGTCACCACACCCGGCTCACCCTCCCATCCCTCCTAAAACCATTTTTTAAAATACTAATTTTTTCTAGAACAAAGCAAAATAATTTAACAATTAACAGTAGTAATACATAGATAGGTTTTAATTACTAAAGTAATACACATGTGCTTTCTATGTAACCTAACAACTGTTCTAATTATTTCATTACAAAAGTTGGCAAATTAAACAATAAACTAAGAATTATTTTTCTTTCTTCCTTTTTTTTGGTGTTTTGAGACAGGATCTCACTATATTTCAAGCTGGGCTTAAACTCATTATGTAGCCCAGGCTGGCCTCAAACCTGCAGCAATCTTCCTATCTCAGCATCCTGAGTTCTGGGAGCACAGGCATGAGCCACCATGCCCAGCCCAATTCTTAAATTCAGAACTCTAACTTTATAAGTGTATGCCTACATGCCTGATAATGAAACTGACCTAGACCTTCTCTCCGCAAACCAGAATTCCAGAAGAGTGACAAGTTACACACTATTTACCGTTTACCTTGCTTACTTACTTTTCCTTACTAAGGAACCCAATTTAGCATTTCAGGGACAAAGAATTATCAGATAGAGGCCCTGGGTAAGATGTGGGTAGGGGTGGGTAGAGATATAAACGAAACACGATAGAAAGGGTCACGTACTGTGACAGAATAAGGACCAGCTCTCTGAACATTCTGAAAAGTTTAGTAAGAATCTGTTTTCAAAACTCAGGCACTGGCAGCACACTCCTGTAACTCCAGAGCTTGGGAGGCTGAGACAGGAATGCCGAGTTCAAGGTCAGCCCAGGACACATCACAATACCCTGTCTCAAAAAAAAACAAAACACAACACAAAGCAGGAAATCTGTTTTCATGGTTATTAAATTAACCTCAGAGCCTCACGTACAGAGCCCATCCACTACCTGAGTAATCCACAATGTGCGTTGGGACCCTCTCCGGGGTGACATCAGCCGGAATGGTGATTTCTTCTGCCCGAGGGGGGACCTGTGTCCACAAACACACACAGAAAAAGAACAGGGTTTGGATATCATCAGTCACACTTGTTAGCAGGTCACACAAATTTATCTATAGCAGCCCCTATAGGTAATCCCAAACTGCCTTTACAGGACTTGCGCACTTTTTGTGTGATTTTGTTTTCATCATACTTCCTACACTTTTAAATGCTTGTTTTTGTGTTTTCCCACACAAACAAATACCTATTAAAGCTACACAATAAAACCTTTTTTAAACAACCAATAAATAAAAGCAAAAATATTTTTTTCTCTTTAAAAAACATGTGCCTTTCTACCTGTGTAGGCAGAGGACATATTAACGATACTTCACATCTATCACAGACTAAAACAATTCTTGTTTTTATTTGGTGCTTCAAACATTAGATTGTTTTTATCCTGCCTTCTTGAAAGCTTAAGATACAGATACTCTAGAAATGAGGGGCTATGTTAATCCGAAACAATCTTCCAAGGCTGGGAGTGCAGCCCAGCTATACAGCACTTGCACAGCATGTACACCCCCGGACTAGATCCCAGCACCTCAAAGTCTCACAAGCAAAACAAAAAATTTTTCAAATAAGTCAATAAATTATCAAAATTAATTTTTTCTACAAGATTTTTTTCTACTATTTGGCTACGTAAACCTTATGTTTAGTAACTATTTTTCAGGAAGACTATATGATAGTTTAATTAAAAGCCTCTTACGAGGTACGGTGGCACATGCCCATAATCCCAATACTCATGAGGCTGAGGCCAGAGGACCCGAGTGTGAGGCAAGCCTGAGCTACATAGTGAGACTCTGTCTCAAAAAACCCAAAATGAAACAAAACCATTATCCACACTAAAGGATCTATACTAAAACAATTTTAAACCAACTTAAACTATTGTAGGAAACTTAGGTATAATAGCCCCAGCAAATATAAATTAATGATTCCAACCATTTATGAAACTGTACTTCATTTTGCAATTTATTACTCATTTAACTGTCTTAGTTAAGGGGGAAAGGCCAGAGAAACAATGAAGGATGATTCTATGGTAGTTGTGAATGTTGAAAACACTACCATGTAGCAGGTGCAGCTCAGCAGCAAAGCACACGTTTCCTATGTGCAAGACCCTGCATCCAATTTCCAGCACCAAAACAAAATCAAAAACCCAAAAGCAAAATGAAACACTATCATATGACATCAAATTTCCCAGCACTCGGAGGCTGAGGCAGGAGGATCTCTGCGAGTTTGAGACCAGCCTGGGCTACAACGTGAGCTCAAGGCCAGCCTGAACTGCATAGGGAGATCCTGTCTCAAAAAGACAAAAAACCAAAAAAAACAAAAAATTTCTGTATGAATGATGAAATTATTCAGATATTCCTATGTAAACAAGAGTAAAGAAAAGGTATATGCAAGTGGGACATGGGGGTGCATACTTGTAATCCCAGC